>JAHLKC010000057.1:0-228060 GCA_025449115.1 Chytridium lagenaria
GGTATCTCATGATGCCTAGGATATCCCTATGGACATCTGCCTGGGAAAAAGGATTAGTGTGGGTTCATTGAGCCTGATCACTCCTCTTCCCCCATTTGCAATCACATCAGTTTCTCTGCACCTCTTTATCATAATGGTTAGCACTTCTCCCCTTCCCCTTCTTCATCTACTCCTCTTTACTGCCTCCTCTTGGCTGCTGGCAGCCAAGGGGCCTCTTGATCACTACTTGATTAAGAGGCTATTATGTGTAACACTCAGACCATGGTCTTTCTGAGGGTTGCACAGACTCTCATTAATTAATTCTATTATCTTTATTTACTTATTCTTTACCACTTTATTATTTTTTTATACACACAGAGCAGTGCCTCGACGACGCATTGTTTTTCTGTTGGTAGTTTGTTTTAGCTCTGTGTGTGTTATTAACTCATTTCTCTTTCTTTTTCTTTTGTTTTTTATCACATATAGTACCCCATATCTCTCGACGACCACCAGGGGCTTAAAGATTCAAAAGAACCAAAGTGACGGTGCACATGAATGCTGTGTCATAGCTGCCATGGAGTCCGTAGCAGGGAGCTCTTTGCAGAAATGCAGTCTCTCTGACAAAATCTTTCTTACTCTTATGTTTTTTTTATGCTTTATAATAACTTTGTAATAAATTCGGAATTTAAATTCCATCTTTACTTAATTCGAGTTTTTCCTCTTTACTTAATTCGAGATTTTAAATCTTTATGTAATAAATTCGGAATTTTAAATAGCTCTTGACTTAATTCGAGTTTTTATATGTCTATATTTAATTCGAGTTTTTATATCTTTATGTAATAAATTCGGAATTTTAATTCCATCTTTACTAGGTTCGAGTTTTTCCTCTTTACTTAATTCGAGATTTTAAATCTTTATGTAATAAATTCGGAATTTTAAATAGCTCTTTACTTAATTCGAGTTTTTATATGTCTATATTTAATTCGAGTTTTTATATCTTTATGTAATAAATTCGGAATTTTAATTCCATCTTTACTAAGTTCGAGTTTTTCCTCTTTACTTAATTCGAGATTTTAAAACTTTATGTAATAAATTCGGAATTTTAAATAGCTCTTTACTTAATTCGAGTTTTTATATGTCTATATTTAATTCGAGTTTTTATATCTTTATGTAATAAATTCGGAATTTTAATTCCATCTTTACTAAGTTCGAGTTTTTCCTCTTTACTTAATTCGAGATTTTAAATCTTTATGTAATAAATTCGGAATTTTAAATAGCTCTTTACTTAATTCGAGTTTTTATATGTCTATATTTAATTCGAGATTTTAAATCTTTATGTAATAAATTCGGAATTTTAAATAGCTCTTTACTTATTTCGAGTTTTTATATTTCTATATGTAATTCGAGTTTTTATATCTTTGGTTTATATCTTTATGTAATAAATTCAGAATATCAAATAGCATTTTATACTTAATTTTCGAGTTTTTATATAGCTATTTTATATCTTTAAATAATAAATTCGGAATTTTAAATAGCTCTTTACTTATTTCGAGTTTTTATATTTCTATATGTAATTCGAGTTTTTATATCTTTATTTTATATCTTTATGTAATAAATTCAGAATATCAAATAGCATTTTTATACTTAATTCGAGTTTTTATATAGCTATTTTATATCTTTAAATAATAAATTCGGAATTTTAAATAGCTCTTTACTAAATTCGAGTTTTTATATCTTTGTACTGAATTCGAGTTTTAGATCTTTATGTAATGAATTTGGAATTATAAATAGCTCTTTACTTAATTCGAGTATTTATATTTCTATATTTAATTCGAGTTTTTATATCTTTTTATTATAAAATCGGAATTTTAAATAGCTCTTCACTTTTTTCAAGTTTTTATATCTTTATACTTAATTCGAGTTTTTATATCTTTATAAATTCAGAATTATAAATTGCTCTTTACTTAATTCGAGGTTTTATCTGTCTATATTAAATTGAGTTTTTATATCTTTATGTAATAGAATCGGAATTTTAAATAACTCTTTACTAATTTCGAATTTTTATATCTTTAGACTGAATTTGATATTTAAATCTTTATGTAATAAATTCGAAATTATAAATAGCTTTTTACTTAATAACAGTTTTTATATTTCTATACTTAAAGTCAGAATTTTAAATAGCTCTTTACTTATTTCGAGTTTTACTTAATTCGAGTTTCTATATCTTTATTTTAAATCTTTATGTAATAAATTCAGATTATTTAATAGCATCTTTATACTTAATTCGAGTTTTTATATATTAATTTTATATCTTTACATAAAATTCGGAATTTGAAATAGCTCTTTACTAAAATTGATTTTTAATATCTTTATACTGAACTCGAGTTTTTAGATCTTTATGTAATGAATTCGTAATTATAAATAGCTCTTTACTTAATTGTGTGCGGCAGGTGATCTGGTGGCGCACCGCGCTATAATTCAATAATGACTTTATCACTGAATCATCTACTTTAAAGGATACAGGTGTAATACTCAAAATAAAAACACTGCCAAAAGAAAGGAACGTCTAGTTTAAATGAAGTAAACGTCTAGTCCAAAAAAAATAAAATTTGGGAGACAAAGTTGGCCGGCCGGCCAATTTTGCTTCCACCACTCAGATATCCTAAGCTTCTAGTCACTATCGTGTTGATTACATTTCATTACAACAATTTCAATAAATGGGGTTATTCTATTACTTTAATTTGCAGGGCTGGTGATTGGGTCGCTCGTTGACTATAATTAAACAATTACTTTATAACTTAATCATTCACTTTTAAGGGTACACGTGTAGTAGTCAAAAGAAAAGAACGTCAAGTCAAAAGAAAAGAATGTCTACTTAAGATAAATCAAAAAAATAAAAACTTTGGGAGACATACTTGGCCGGCCGGCCAATTTTGCTTCCACCACTCGGATATCGTTAGCTTAGGGTCACTATCTTGTTGATTACATTTCATTCACAAATTTTTTAATACATGGGGGTTATTCTATTACTTTAATGTGCGCGGCTGATGATCAGGTCGCTTGTCAACTATAATTTAATAATTTCTTTATAACTTAATCATTCACATTTAAGGGTACACGTGTATTGGTCATAACAAAAACATGTCTAGTCAAAAGAAAATAACGTCTAGTAAAAATAATTAACGTCTAGTCCAAAAAAATAAATAAGGGTGGGAGACAAGTTGGCGGCCGGCCAATTTTTCTCCCATCACTTTAATATTGTTTGCTTCTAGTCACTATTGTTTAAATTACATTTCATTACAACATTTTGAATAAATGGAGTTTTTCTATTACTTTACTGTGCGCGGCTGGTGATCAGGTCGCTTGGACGCCTAAATGGCGCGCCGTGTTATTCAGCTTTCACGCATCTAAAGCATTTACACGTATTGTCAAGGAAAAAGGAAAAAAAAAATCTACTATATTATTACTTTCAATCCTTCGATCCGTTTCTACTAGAAATTTCGATCCAAATTTTTTTTTGGGGGCGTTCGAGAATCTCTGATGTTGTTTCGCAAGTGGGGGAGAGTGGGTTGTGATGGTGCCTCTGGGCTCTCACTATCTTTTGCAAGCTCTCACACCACTTGTACCCTTGTGTCCTGGGTATCTCACGATGCCTAGGATATCCCTAGGGACAACTGCCTGGGAAAAAGGATAGTGTTGGTTCGTTGAGCCTGAAACACTCCTCTTCCCCCACTGGCGATCACATCAGTCTCTCCTTGTTCCCGACTCTTTATTATAATGGTCAGCACTCCTCCCCTTCCCCTCCTCTTCTTTACTACCTCCTCTTTCGCCGCCTGCCGCCAGAGGGCCTCTTGATCAGTACCTGATCATGGGACTCTGATGGTATAGCGTGTGTAACACTCAGACCATGGTCCTTCTGAATGTTGCACAGACTCTCCTTAATTACTCTTTCTCTTCTTGTTAACTTAGTCTCTAACCACTCTCTTTTTTTTTTTTTTTTATCTATCCCTCACAGTGTCTCGTCGACCACCAAGGGGCTTCTCGACTCATGGACTTGCAGTGATTGCGGTACGGCAGTGCCTCGACAGCCTCGACAGCTACCAAGAAACGATAAAGAATCACCTTACTTGGCATTTGTTAGAACAACAGGGAGTTCAAAGGTACTTGCTCTCTTTACTTTGATCTTTTCTTTTGGCTTTTACTCTCGGTATTTTGTTTTTTATTTTCGCATTGATTGTGTTATTAACTTTTTCTTTACTTTTCTTTTTGTTTGCCATCACGCGCAGTATCCCCCATTTTTCGCCGACCGCCATTCCAAACCACAAAGAACCAAAGTGACGGTGGACGTGAATGCTGCAACAGAGCTGAAACGGAGTCCGTAGCAGAAAGCACCTTGCAGAAATGCAGTCTTCTGACAACATCTATTTTCCTTTGACGTGTTTTTTGATGGGTTAACTTTATAATGATTTTGTAATATATTTACATCTTTAATAACATCCTTACTTTTTAAAAGTTTTTTCTTTTTATTGTGTTTGACTGGGGTCGCGGCACTAAATATATGTGAAGATCATTATCCAGTTCATGTTATAAAAGGCCAAAACGTCAAGTCAAAAAAAAAAAAAAAGGGTGGGAGACAAAGTTGGCCGGCCGGCCAATTTTGCTCTAACCACTTTGATATTGTTTGCTTCTTTGCTTCTAGTCACTATTGTGTCGATTCCATTACAATATTTTGAATAAATGGGGTGTTTTTTAATTACAATAATGTGTGCGGTAGGTGATGGGGTGGTGGCGTCGACTATAATTAAATAATAACTTTATAATGTAACCATTTACGTTTAAGGGTAAACGGGTAATGGTCAAAATAAAAGAACGTCTAGTCAAAATAAAATAACGTCGAGTAAAAAGATGTAAACGTCTACTCAAAAAAAAAAAAAAATAGGGGTGGGAGACAAAATTGGCCGGCCGGCCAATTTTGCTCTAATCACTTTGATATCGTTTGCTTCTTTCATTCTAATCACTATCGTGTCGATATCATTAAAAATGGGGTGCTTTTCATTACAATAAAGTGCTTGGCAAGTGATCGGGTCCCGTGTCGACTATGATTTAATAATAACTTTATAATGTAACCATTCACGTTTAGGGGTAAACGGGTAATAGTCCAAAATAAAAGAACGTCTAGTCAAAATAAAAGAATGTCTAGTAAAAAGATGTAAACGTCTACTCAAAAAAAAAAAAAAAATAGGTGTGGGAGACAGAATTGGCCGGCCGGCCAATTTTGCTCTAATCACTTTCATATTGTTTGCTTCTTTGCTTCTAGTCACTATCGTGTCGATTCCATTAATAAATGGGGTGTTTTTCATTACAATAATGTGTGCGGCAGGTGATGGGGTGGCGCGTCAACCATAATGAAACCATAACTTTATAAGGTAATCATTCACTTTGAAGGGTATATGGGTAATGTTTTACTTTTTTATTAAAGATTACCACTTTGATTAGATTTCAAAGTTCATGTTGTGATTAATGATATCATCAACAAACGCGTAGGTTGCCATGGCATTGTAGGCTTGGGCGGATATCGATAAAGCCATTGTACATCTCTGGTTCCTTATGCCCTTCCCTTCCTCATTTCCCGCTGTTCGATCCCAGTCGTGTTTGCAAGTTCCATGAGCCTCATCAGTCCGCCATATCCAGAACAAGTTGTGCCGTAGTCGAAAGTATACCCCAAAATCGACAATGTAGAAAAACCATCTTTGGTGGTGTTTAGGGTCTCCTTTGGTCCTAGTCTCTTCAGAATACGTTGTTGCATATCCACCAGCATATAAAAGATTTACTGATGCGTTTTAACCCTGCCTTCTTGTGTCTTTTTTATTCCATGTTAACATCGACAACTTAGTTGATTGAAATATCTTTATAGCCTCATTCACCATAGCGTCTTTATCTACATGGCACTCGTTTTCAAGACCAATGGATGCAAATGCTGTGCTTAAATGAAGTGGATCTGTGTTTTCCAGCAACTCTTTAAGTTCTTGAATTATAAAAAGGAAAAACTATTGTAAGATGAATTATAAACAAATATAAAACTTGCTATTAGATCCCGATTCGTTTTTTGCCAGCTGTTTCTGATTATACAACCCTTCCTCGCCAATTTTTTTAAGGTAGCTATACAGAAATGGTGCACTTTGGGATAGTTTGATCAAGTGCTGGTTAACCAAAACGCAAAAGTGTCTCTTATTGCCCCAATCACATGTTCTGGCCCATCTACACTTTCTATAAGTTTGGTTAATGTCTCTCCTGTCACGGTGTTCAGAGGTTTACCGCTTAATGGTTGGCAAGGAACACTTTTAGTCGCGTAGGTTGACACACCAGGATGCCCCTGGCCTTTTGACACCCATCCTTTAATACCCACTCCACCCATGTAGCTTTCTTCCGTGTGGACTGTTTGGCGGAGTACGTTTGACCATACTGCAGCCTGTGTCGCAATCAGGAAAAGTTGCTCAGCCAAATGAGCATCGAGTGCGGCGGTCGTGATCATTCCAATAATTCTTTGTGGATCACCCTCTTGAAATTGTTTTTCGATCAATGTCACGGTTTCATTGTCCCCAACATCAATAAAGGTCCACTCTTGACCTTCTATAGCAGCATACTCTTTTACAGTAAAATCAAAACAATTTAAAAAAAGAAAAGCGACAGCCTTTATGACTCACTCTTCATATTCAAAGGCCTCCGTCCAGTCATATTGTCCTCAAATGCTTTCACGTATAAATACTTTCCCATAAATTTATTGCGGAATCTGCCCAACTTGCGTTCAAGCTCTACTACTTTAACCCTGATATCAATTAGATCAAGTGTAAAGAATAAAAAAAACAAAAGACTAAACGCTAACCCTTTGTTTTATTCCATCTTTTCACCGTTAATATTAGGTGGTTTCTTTTTCCTCGATTCCCATAATTCTTTTATAATGGTTGGCCGCTCGGACAAAGGAGGATCGTTGATCAGTGGGGTACAAAGTTGATAATTTTGGGGCGGTTCATGGGGACGCTCCGATATGGCATTTCCAACTATTCTGAGGAACTTTCTTACATTGTTGTGGATTTCATCCTGTCACAGGAATGTCACCAATGATAATAAACTAAAGGTTTCAGAGAGTTTGCAAAAGTTGTTGTTGTGTAAGATACATCAACGAAATTGCCCACGTTAGCGCTGATGTCGAGCAGTCCGGATTTTATACCCCAAAAAATGACAACTAGCCTATTGCTCATCAGCATTTTCAGGCTGTCATTTGAGAGACCAAGTGAAGCATTGGCAACAACCCTTTCCAACATGGTCTGACAACTCTAATAATAATTGAAACAAAAATTACAGGCAAACGTTAAATTTCAAGATTTATTGAACTCGCTCTCCATTCTTTTGTTGAATTGATGCCGTGCTTTCCTCCAACACCCTCTAATGCTGCCCTCCGACACCCTCTATACTGCCCTCAGACACCCCCCAAAGCGTTGCGGACCTTTTATTACCAGGAGGAATACGTGGGTCAAATATGTGATAACTGAGAGTACATACATTGAAGAGAGGCCACGTCAACCCTGTCTGTAGCTCAACGTCGTCGCCGTTATGAAATAACTTGTAATAATTCTTGTAATTTCTATTTAAATAGATGTGATTGGCATTATAGGGTTAATCATACTTGGAGGGCTCATAGACTATGTTTTATTCAATAAATCATCTTTCTTTATACAGGCTCTCTAATCTCATTCTCTGCAGATTTTCAGGTTCGGGTTAGATACCCTGTGGGTTCTCGGGTTCGGTGGTGGAATCTCATTCTCTACGGATTTTCAGGTTTGGGTTAGATACCTTGTGGGTTCTCGGGTACGGGTGGTGGAATCTCATTCTCTACGGATTTTCAGGTTTGGGTTTGCAGATTTTCAGGTTCGGGTTTGCAGATTTCAGATTCGGGTGGTCTAATCTTACTATCTATGGATTTTCAGGGTTTGGCGGCAAAACAAGCCATATATAGAGTATAAATTAAACAATGGAAATCAAAATAAATCTAACCAATCAGAATTCATTATTTTTCAAAGAAATTGGAAAAATAATAAATTTTTTCTCAATGTATGATTTCACATAAGCAGCCACACTTCCCCCTCTTTTTTGTTGATTTTCACTTTTCACTACAACAGCCAAAAGGATGCCACCCCATAATTGCCGTTGCTCCCAATCTGTTGCCGTCCCATCTCATGCTGTTGCCTAACACTTTCCCTCGACCCCTCCATCAACACTCTTTGTAGCAGACACAAGCACCCAACCATTGTTCCTTCCCCGTATTCCACCCTATCTAACCTCTACCCTCTACTCATTGATATCCTAAAACACCTATGCACTCTCTGGATGGATCTTGATGGTGATAATCCATTGAGCCCAGGACCACATGATGGATATGATGGGTTGATGAGGATCAGGAGGAGGTAATTAGGTATGATGAATGGATGTTGAGGATGCTAATGGCATCGCCTTATATTTTTCAATGCGCTCAGTTTATTGCACCTTCTCTTATGTTCTTTCTCTATGTTCTTTTATACCATTCACTTATCACCCGTACCATCTATATCATTATCTTCCCCTCCCTCCCGTCCTTAACACTTTTCTTCCCTGATCCTTTAACTATTTATGCCTCTTTACTGTTTCCGCTGGACTTCTTCACACCCTTGCAGCATTTGGTGGGTAGTTTCCAACATTTCCTGTACTTCACACAAAAACTATCATGCTTTTTGAGGGGTTCAATTCCTCTCACTTGCTTTTTCTACACTTCACCCCAGCGCTTTAGGGTTAGTTGTCTGCTGTGGTCGCATTTAATTGGTGATTTATTTATTAATTGATTTGGGACCGGTGGTCCAATTTAATTAGTGATTTTTTCATTAATTGATTTGGGACCACTGGTCCCAATTTAATTAGTGATTTTTTTCATTAATTGATTGGGACCACTGGGTCCCAATTTAATTAGTGATTTTTTCATTAATTGATTTGGGACCATGGTCCCAATTTAATTAGTGATTTTTTTCATTAATTGATTTGGGACCACTGGTCCCAATTTAATTAGTGATTTTTTCATTAATTGATTTGGGACCAGTGGTCCCATTTCAATTAGTCAACTTTCTATTAATTGTTTTAAGGCCAGCATTCCCATCCTACTCCTCGGCGGCACCCTACCTTACTCTCTCCCTTCCCATCACCAAAACTCCTTTACTGCTTTCATCTCCTACTCCCTTCCCGTCACCGTCTTCCTCTCTTCCCATCATGACGACTACTTCACCACTCTTACGAGAGCAGGAAGAGGTTTAAGCCCTCTACTGTTCAGTTCCTGTCGTCTGCGGCATGACCACCTTCTCAATCCTGTTTAAGTTATTGCTTCAGTAGGGGTTCGAACCCCTATGCGGCATTATACCTCTATGAAAAAAGGTGTTGGCGTGATGTTAGTGACCAATAAAAGCATTTGTAGAGAAAGATAGTTTAATATATGAAGATGATTATTTATGTTTAAATTGTTCACTCTATAGATAAATGGCATAACCCTCCAACCATAATGCCCGTATAACATATCCAAATGGTCTATGACAAAGATACCTCCAAGGCCATTTGGGATACTCTCCTCTCAGTTCATCGCGTGAAGACAGTTGGTCAGGCCATGCATCTTCGCCGACAGCTCGGAGCTACGACCTACAAGGCTGGAACCGCCATGGAAGACCACGTCGCCACCATTTCTGGGATTATACACGAGTATAATCAGATATCCGCCGTACCCATTGGTGATGAAGAACATGTTGTGGCCCTCCTCCAGTCCTTACCTGAGAACGACCCAAGCTGGAACTCCCTTCGAACCTACCTCGAGAATGATCCACTCACGACCAACACTGGAATTGCTGATGTTGAACGTGTACGTCAACGTCTTCTCCAGCACGCTGGCAAGATCAAGCAGCGAGCTGCCTTGCAAGCCGCCCAAGCTCCTGCAGCCATGCAAGTCATGGTGAACCGCCGACCACCTGGAAACTTCAACAGCCGCCATCAAGGTCAGAACCGCAAGGCCAAGGTCCGTTGTTTCAACTGTAACAAGTTGGGGCATTACAAGCGAGACTGTTGGGCTAAAGGAGGCGGCAAAGAGGGAAAAGGACCAAAGAAGCAAGGAGGCATGGGAGGTCATGGAGGGGGATTTAACAAAGGAGGACGTCAAAACGGACACAACAACCAAAGGCGAGGAAGAGATGATGACGATAGTGGGGATGAAGCCCCTCAAGCTTACGTGATGCGACGCAACGAAGAAGACGACAAGATCCACGTCGTCCGCTACAACGAAAACCTCAAGTGCGCTTTCAACGTCTCAATCCCACCAGTCAAGAACTCACCTTGGATCCTTGACTCTGGCGCCACCGACCACTTCATTATTGACCGAGATCATTTCATTGACTTTGTCCATGAGGAGAGGACGGCCTCCCTCGCAGACAAGTCAAGGATTGTGATCATGGGAAGAGGAACAGTATGCATCACCCCTGAAGGCGATCAAGAGGAACGAAACCGCATCTTCCTGGAGAACTGCCTTTACGTTCCATCCATGGTCGATAACTTGATCTCAGCAAGTCGTCTTACCATGGATGGATGGACCATCACCCTCAAAGCGAACGAGGCCATCTGTTCCCACCAACAAGAAGGGATCCACATCAAGGCACCTGTCCATCAGAAGCTCTACAGTCTCCCTGTGAAAGCTGTCACCAACCTGGACGGACACCTACCAATCGCACTGAGAGCTTTCGCCGAGGCTGTAGACCCCATCACCCTCCATCGTCGACTTGGTCATCTTGGAGCAAGATCCCTTAACCGCCTTCTCTCGCAAAACATGGTTACTGGGGTCAACAGCCATGTACTAGCGAGAGACAAGCTCAATTGCGAGACATGTGCCATGACCAACCTCGAAGCGACGACCGTTCCCCCCAAGGAATACCACCACAACCTCAAGCCGCTCCAAATGGTCCACGTCGATCTTTCTGGACCCATCCTGAAACCATCAACAAGCAGCGTTACATTCTCGTCATTGTGGACGTTGCTACGCGACTTTACGTAGTTTACCTCCTAAATCACAAGAACGACGCATTTGACCGCATCAAGGACTGCATCAACCTGTTCGAAAGAATGACACATCACAGGTTCAGACGTTGTTCTCGGATGGTGGTGGGGAATTCATCTCTACTGAATCTACAAACTATTTCAGAACGCAAGGGATCGAACACCAGACCACCGTTCCTTACACCCCTGAGATGAATGGAGTAGCTGAGAGAGTGTTGGTTTGATTGTTGGTAAAGCAAGAACAATGTTGCGAGAAGCACCTACAACCCTTACGCGCTACTGGGGTTACGCTATACAAACCGCCGCTTTCCTTCTAATCGATCACCCGCATCTGGACGACAACTTACCCCGCACGAGCTGATGACCAAGATCAAGCCAGACATATCAAGCCTTCGTATCTGGGGATCGCTTTGTTTGCTCACATTAACAAAGAAAACCGCAAGACCAAGTTCTCCGACCGATCCATCCGATGCCTCTTCCTTGGATATGTTGGCAGCAAGTCATCAGCCTATGTCGTTGTCCCCGTGAACGAAAAGCTACAACCAACTGGACCCCCTTTCAATTCAACCTCAGTCATCTTCAGGGAAACACAGTTTGTTACAGCCCCCGTTCACTTTAATTCCTCTCAATCCCACTCTATCCCTTACCTTAATGATAACTACTACCCCTCTGATCCACTATCCCCACCCCAAAACGATGATCTTGAAACCCATCCCCAACCTGAAAATCTCTCCCAACACCCTCAAAAACCCTATCATTGACCCAAACTCGCGTGAAGACATGAAGAAACGCCTTCGGAGGACCTGGACGCACCGTCGGATTCAAGGGAGTGGGAGGTGGAGAATGAAGAAGATTACGATGCTCCTCCTCGACTCCTCCTTCAACACCACCTAGAGATCCGTGGTCACCACAATCAACTCCCTCGGACACCTTTGTCACGCCAAGAGGTTTCGGAAGCAGCACCCCAAGAACTTACGGGCACCAGACCATCTTTCAACAACCGCAAGACCTCCATCACCTTCACCATCCGCAGAACCAGGAACCACCCTTCGACGATCCAACCGACAAAAGTTCCAACCTCAAATCCTCTCATACGACAAGAACGACAAGCAGTTCAACCGATCCGCAAGCAACCCACGCGCCCTCAAAGCAAACCACCGATCCGCTGCCAACCCAGATGAACCGACTGTGCAAGAAGCCCTAGCCAGCGCCGACAAACGCAAGTGGATATCCGCAATGCAAGCCGAACTCACCAGCCTCAAACACCGTCAAACTTGGTCCCTCACAAAGCTACCACCCGGCCGCAAGAAGATTGGATGCAAGTGGTTCTTAGGCTCAAACGCGACGCGGACGGTAAACCTACAAGTTACAAGGCCGACTTGTTGCCAGGGGTTCACTCAGATCCCAGGCATCGACTTCAATGAAACGTTCTCTCCAGTCGCGAAGCAAGCATCTTTACGAGTCATCCTGGCCATCGCAAACCAATACGGCTGGACGGCACTAGCAGGGACGTTAAAGCTGCTACCTGAACTCAACGTTGAGTAAGGACGAAGTTGTCTACATGAGGCAACCTCCTGGATACGAGATCGTTGGGAAGGAGGATTTGGTGTGCGAGATGAAGAAGACCCTATACGGCCTCAAGCAGAGTGGGAGGGAATGGTACAATACTTTCACAACCCATCTTGCAGAGATGGGGTTGCGAAGGCAGCAGCCGACGATTGTGTCTTTGTCGGCTACATCAAGATACCTTGGTGATCATCATCTTCTACGTTGATGACTTCATCATTTTTTGTTCCAACCCCACCATCTGCTCGCTGGTATTATCGATGATCAAGAACAACTTCGATATCACCAGCCTTGGTGAACCGACCAACTTCTTAGGCCTCAAGATTCCACGCTCAAGTAGTACCCTCAAGCTTAGTCAGCCGGGCCACATCTCTGCAGTCTTGGCAAGATTTGGCATGCAAGACTGCCAGCCGTCACCACCCCTCTGGACTCTCGCCAACCTTTGCGCAAGGACATGACCCACATGGGTCAGGGGGAGTCCTCCCAAGCACTTTGATTATCGTGCATTGGTGGGGTCTCTACTCTACATAGCGAACGGCACTCGTCCTGATCTTTACCCTGCCGTTTCCGTTCTTTCTCGTTACCTCGAGACACCTCAGAGAGGCCACTGGATCGCTGGTATGCGTGTCCTCAGGTACCTTGCCGGCACGCAAGATGTCGGACTCATTTTCCAACGACGACCTGTTTTCAAGATCCTTGGATACGCCGACAGCGACTGGGCAGGCGACCTCGACAACAGGAAGTCCACAACCGGCTACGTTTTCACCGTCAACGGGACAGCCATTTCCTGGAAGTCGAAGCTTCAACCTACCGTCGCCGCATCCACCATGGAAGCAGAATACATGGCCTTGTATTTTGCAACAACTGAAGCCATCTGGCTTCGTCAGCTCTTAGCGGATCTGAACCTACCCGCCGAGAAACCCACAAAGATCCTCACCGACAATAACGCAGCCTTGGTCATCGCGCGAAACCCAGAACACCATCAACGGACCAAGCATATCGACATAAAGTTTCACTTCGTTCGGGAGAAGCTGACCTCCCGTGCTGTCACCTTTGACAGAGTGTCGACTCAAGAAAACCTAGCAGATTCCCTCACCAAAGGACTCGAACGTATTCGCTTCGAGTACCTACGCACGGCATATGGTCTTACCTCGAGGATACCATAGTGCGCTGGACAAAAGGACCTCATATTAATTTTTCATTTCTTTTGTTACCTTCTTTTTCCTTTACTCCATTTTTGTTATCCCAGTTCCATTCCCTTCTTGGCGGTGAGGGGGAGTGTTGAAGTTCGTCTACATTTCTTTTGTTATTTGTTTTGTTTGTTTCCGCGTTTGTCAGTTTCTTTATTACTGTTTCATCCCTTTTGGTTGTTGAGACGGGTGAAGTGCCTAACCACCGAGAATCTCTCGTGGTGTTGGTATCAGCCAGTTTCACCACCAAGAAGGAACGCCCACTTCGTTATCAGTTGTAGACGGGTGGATGGGATATTGGATAGGTGGAGTGGTATGCGGGGTGTGCTGTGTGTCTTGGAGGGAAAGCTAGGTGGATGGATTAGTCTAGACGGAAAGTATCGTGAGGAAGGAAGAACAATTAAAGACACACATGTAATCGTATAAAAGGGAGTCTGTTCCCTTATTTATTATTAAGCTTTTTGAATACATTAAGTAAAACCCCGCATTAGACTTTCACTTTAAACACTTACTAAATCAATAAAGAGGTAGGTCATTCCTACCCTTGGCTGGGGCTCTTGCCCGCCATGCACTTTTGTTCGTCACTCTAGCTATTGTACTTTAACAATTTGTATCTTCTTATACCCTGTAGCCTTATATATTTTATGTATTTATTTTTTTATAAATAAAACCAAAGATATTTATGGCGTCTCAGATAGACTACACTCACTATCCAAAAGCGAGCTGCAAGGCATCGATTGACTATCTTAACTTCTGAGGTTTTATCCAAATAGTTAAGACGCGGTATCCGAACCCAAATCTGACGGATTGTCCGCGGATAATTTGGGTGACACTCTGCCCGAGTGGGATACGTTAACCTGTTGATTTTGAAGGAAAGAAAAAGAAGAAAAAAAAAGAGATAAGGGTAAGGGAAGTCTAATGGAATCTTTGTTTAACCTTTAAACCTCCGGTTAATTTTTTAATTGATGTCTTCACTGAAAACAAAAACCAAAGTAAAAGAATGCAACATGATAATGCAGAAAACAATAATTAAAATTAGCGATGAATTCAAAATTACACTTTAAATAAAAAAGGCTAACCTGCGATATAGTGCCGTTCTGCCTATCAAAGATATTCCGATATATAACCATCCGCTTAAACTAAAAAATATTTCTTTTTGGTTTCGGACAGAATTTTTAGCCAAAAATAGTAATTGTTCCGCCAATAAAAAAAATCTGCAGTATAAATTACTGCGCATACGAAACATGAAAGCTACATGCCCTTTGCCATGGCTGGATCACATCATCATCCGCATCATCACCACAAGGATCATCCTTCATGTCCCTGTCGTGGGCAGTCCTCATATCTTCGACCCTGTTGCCTGGTTTTTCATTCGGTCAATGCCCGCCTCAACCGCCATCAGCATCCTCATTATCAACAGCGTCAACAACGCCAATATCCACATCCTCCGCAGTTTCATATCCAACATCCGAACACCTCATCCGTGCTCCACCGCTTTTCCCAAACATTAGCGCTGGAATCGCATGGGGTTTTCCAATCTCTTTTCATGGGTAATCGTTCCTCTCGATACCCTTCATAAGCTCTATCCCGACATCAAAGGAATGGAGTTGAATGATGGATGCAAGCAAAATCCCTCATCTGTTGAATTTCGACGCAAAGATGACTGCGAAGCGAGCGGACAACTGGAATTTTTGGAGAGGAGGCTACGTGGCCAAGTGAAGGAGGTGGTGATCCATCATGACGGGCACTCTGTTAGGTTGGCCGATAGTGACCCGTTCTATGGGAGTCAAGCATGGTGCTTTTTTATAAAGCTGGTACTTTGTGCACGTGCCATATTTTTCATATTCCTTCTTCTGCTATCCTTTGTTATTTCCTACTCTCCTGATCTATACTAATTGCTATTTCTTCTTCTTTGATGGTGTAATAAGCTCCGTTTTTGTCTGATCCGGTAGCGAAAGGCTTAACGTCGCTGAGCAACCATATTCAATTGACTTATCGTCTCGATGGACACCCCCTTGTCCGCGTTCTTTGAGCAACCGCCTCCTTCAGATATTTGCAACCTGGATAGGGCAAGGAAGGGTAAGCTTTAGAAGCTTTTCGCAGACTTGCAATGCTTACTATGTGTAGATAAAAATAGAAGTCGTACTATTCGGCTCGAAAAGCATATGCATTATGGCATTCTTCGGATGGAAATGCAGCAGTGTGGACCACCTATACGATTGCTTTTTTCGACATCGCTATTTTTGTGGCATACCTTTCGATTCCTGTTGGTCGGTGAATTCATTTTTATTGAACAACCTATTTAAGAGTTGCTGACTTGTCATTTTTTCCATTTGTACATTGAAAACCCAACCATTCTGCATTATTCTATATGTTAGAGTTCATCATTTTTATCAGGAGGATTCCATTATCGTATGTACACATAATCATTTATAACCTTTGTAATGACACTTTTTAGGCACCCGAATAAGCCTTCACTTCGACCTTATGGGGGCATGATCATTTTATTTTGTCTCTTTATTGCTTCTTGTGGTCTTTCTCATCTAGTGGCTTCTTGGATGCACTGGTTTGACACGCGATTGTTGCTGGGTATGTGATATGAGATATTATTGATCTATGAGCATACATATAACTTTTTTCTCCAGCTATTACTAAGGGCTTAACTGCAGCGATAAGCTGCTTTACTGCAGTCACTCTTTGTTTTGCCTTTCCAGCTGCCTTAAAGATTCCCATGTATGTTGAAGTCTTCATTTAATTACACTTTTTTTGCTGTTTGTCCTTTTTGCCTTTAGAGTTTAACCGCGTTTCTTTCCATGTGTAGGCATTGGAAAGCCATGGAGCTTGAGATAATGGAGCGCGTGTTGAGAGAGCAACAATTGAGAAATGAGAATGCCTATGTGAGTGCCCAGTGTCTTAACAATATCTCCTTTATTCCGTTCCTTTCTCATATACATTTCCAGATGAACACTTTTCGGGAGATTGTCCACAAGACGCGAAGTACACTTGATCGCCAAGTAATCTTAAACACTGCCTGTCGAGGATATATGCCTTAAGTTAAAAGGCGACGGGCAAGTTTATTTTATATCTTTAAACAAAAAAAAACGATTTTACGGACATTCACTCACGTACCCATTAACCTATCGCTTTGCTGCGCAATTTAGGTGTTATATTCTGGTTCCTACTCTCGAGGCAAATCATTTCGTTGCGTTTCTCAGTTCCACCCGCCGAAACCTATCATCACTCCTTCCCAATCTCCTAAGATTGGCAACACTCCGCATGTATGTAAATGCGCGTGTCCTTCTGTGTGCACTTACCCGGATTGTGCAAACTGCGAAGTTTTTCAATCTCCACCTTTTGAGAACGCGCCGGCCTCTTACTGCCCGCGACGAAAAGATCTTCATGAAATCGAGGAAAGCGTTTCTTCATGTTGTTCGAAAAGTTCGAAGCCACCTCCCGTCCAAGCTCCCCAACCTTCTTCATCTTCAACGGATGTTTCTTCGGTTGAGACGTTGCCTCTAGATATCACAATAACCCAGAGTCAAGCAGATACTTTAAGCATGTCGTTCAGCGTAATGTGGGGAATCTTTGCTCGACGAACGGTCCCAAAATCTCATGCCTCTTTTCACTGCTACATCACGATCGGATCAACAACTCGATACGTCGAAAACCGCGCGAATGCGTCGTACCTCAGCGACTGCGAGTGAAGGGAATGAGACTCCTGGATCGAGCGCTTATTCTTGCGAGGATTGATCTGGGAGAGGAAGGGTGGGGTATGGTTGCACTTGTAGCCCCTTCACATGAGTTGAAAGGTTTGCGCATACTTGATGATGAACCTGTTCCACAGGAACCGGAGGGCCGATGGTGGAAGGAAGAGTTTGGGGAATTTTATTGTCGAAGGTGCGGCGAGATTGATAAGGACAATAGTGACCTTTGTTTTTGGGAATACGAGTGATTATGAGTGTTTTGATGATGAGGCCAGTACTGAGTGGTTGTTGCGCAGACGTAGCGATGACGCACTTGGCACGACGATGCGAGATACAACGCCTGTTGTGATTGATACAGCGCAAAGTGGTTCGAATTTTGAGGCTGTTCCGACACGGAGTCATCGTCGCGAAGGACCCGATGAGACGCAGGTTTTGGCTTCAATGTTGGGGGACGTGGCGGAGCAGGTTGGGATTGCGTTGCAGCAGGCGAATTTGATGAGACAGCTAAGGTTGAAGATGGGGTTACTTGCGGAGCAGAATGGAGCGTTGACAAAGGCGAGGACGGAAATGAAGGTTGCGCAGGCGCAGAAGGATTTTACGGCTGTGAATCAGCCATGAGATTAGGTCCGCCATCTCTTGTTTTCTGTTCTTTTTTCATTTGCTGTGGGTCGGTAGCGGAGTCTGCTTTTTTTCAAGATAAAAAGGCTCATAAAGCCGGTTTTTATTAATTTTATTAGAACACCTCTTTTCGCCATTTCGTCGCTATCGGCTATGATTTTGGAGATGGTTGAGAGTCTTCCACCTACATCCGAGCAATACAGCAATATGCAAGAGGTTTTGGATATGATGAAAATCGTTAAGAGGTCTGGTGATATGCTAGTGTCGATCGTGGTAAGCTATCGACTGGTTTCCTGTCATGTGTACAACAAATACTAACGCGTATTTTTCTTTCCCCAACCTTTTTTGTGTAGAACAATGTGCTTGATTTCGCGAAATATGAGGAAGAGTCGTGAGTTTTAAAACATTTCTATTTGAAAGATCTAAAATGTCTTTATTTAGGTTCATACCAGATAGGGTGCCTTTCAATCTCTGCGAAGCCGTCGAAACCGCAGCAGAAATTGTGTCCCTACAAGATTCTGAGGGAAAATTCCCAGTTATCATGACATTTATATCCCTCGCTGTTCCTAACATTGTCGTCGGAGACTTGTAAGTATCGCCTAATCATTTTTACACACAGTTCCCCTCTCGTTTACTAAATGCCCTGCAGACGCGTTTTCGTCAAATTCTTGTCAACCTTCTTTCGAATGCTTGCAAATTTACGCCATCAGACGGGGAGGTCGTGTTGACTGTTAATGCTAACCCGCTTGAGGATATAGTGAGTGGAGAAGGGTGAACATGTAAGCTCACCGGCAACTCTTGAGTGTAATGAAATCTGCATTTACGTTGATGTGACGGATACAGGGATTGGGATCCGGCCAGAAAACTCTTCCGATGATGTTTGAGGAGTTTACGCAGGCTGATGCGGTGAGATATTCTTTTCTCCCTACGTTTTTTTTTTCACCACTGTTTGGTTTACATTTTTGAAGGGGCTTCACTGGAATGATTCTGGGCTTCTCATCTCATATGATCTCGTTTTTCCTTTTTTTTTTTTGTTAGAGTATTACTCGAAAATACGGCGGTACTGGGCTCGGCCTTGCGATAGCTCGACGATTGTGCCATCTCATGAAAGGAGAAATTGGGGTGACGCCAAATCCTGAAAGGCGCGGGACACGATTTTGGTTCCATGTATACTTAGGAAAGTACAAGAGCGAAGAATGGGAGGCCGGACAACAGCTCGAATTTTTAGGGAATATAGATTTAGGTGGAGCGGTGAGAGAGGGTGTTGGCGGAATTTGTGTGGGTGTGGTGTCGAGGGAGGGGAAAGGGTTGGATGAGGTCCGGGAAAAGTGTGAGTATTTTTTTGTATTATTGCATTCTCTTTTATCCTTCTATTGTTTTATATTGCTTTTTTTCGTACATGAATAATTTAATTTTCATTTTTTCACTAGTACTCCGATGCGGCGTCATGAACGTTACTTCTTTCCCTTCGCTTACCGATGTCCTTTTCGCATCCCCCACCCCTGTTCTTAATGCTCTAATTATTGACTTCCGCACTATCTTTACTCTGTCTGAGACCGCCCTCCTTCAACGTCTCTGCACTAACCCACGCCTCGGCCGTCTCTGTGGTATCCTTCGCACATTCCCCAGTAAAACGCGTGAAGCAGTCATCGACGATTTCTCAGTTGCTTTAGCTCGGCCCATAAGAATGGAGCGGTTTTTTGCGTTTATTCGAGGCGTACTTTCTGGACGTGCGACATCGTTTCAACTTGACCAATGTGTAGAAAGCGTTCCAGGGTTAGAAATGGAAGCGGAGGCTGGAAGACGAAAGTTAGCTTTACCTTCTGTCACGGCATCGTCGGCAAGCCCGGCTGCGAAGACTTTGCGAAGTTTTATGGTGCTTGTTGTCGAGGATAATACGGTCAATCAGATGGTTATTGGGAAGATGCTTAGGAGGCTCGGACAGAAGTTTGATGTGGCGAATGATGGACTTGAGGCTTTAAAAAAGATGGAGGAAAAAGATTATGATGTTGTTTTCATGGGTGGGTGTTTCGTTAGCGTGTTGATTGATTGTTAAAACACACTTTCAATCTATTTGAGTTATGTTTCTTGTTATTGAGTATTAACAATACTGTTGTTATAGACATCATGATGCCTGAGATGGATGGGTACCAAGCTACATGTGAGCTTCGGCGACGTTTCAAGGACCCTGTTAAGCCTTGGGTAATTGGATTGACAGCCAATGCTTTCTGGGATGAAAGAGTTAAGTGTAAGGAGGTTGGCATGAACGATTTTATAAGTAAGTGCACTAACGTTCCCCTGTCTATCGCGTTGCTTTTGAATATTTAATAGCTTGTGTTATTTCCAAAGTGGATTGTGTTGTTCATTTTTTTGGCTTCAGGTAAACCAGCGTCGCTAGAAGACATCAAGACGGCTTTGGAACGCTGCCATGAGTAAATGCCTTGAGAAAATTTTTTTGGAGGTTCTAACAGGATACGGCTTTGCAAGCTTATTTTGAGGAACTTTTTAAACCCTTTTTGCTTTTGATTTTGCGATTGATTTTTCTTTGGATTCCTCTATACATGTGTTGAGTAAACTCTCTCCGTGTTTCTTTTTTCCTCCTTTTTTCTTCATCTATCCTCCAATGAGTGTGATAATTCTTCTGCAGTCTTTTTTTTTGCCTTAATAGATTTTGCTATCGCAACAATTTCTGCCAAACAACAAGTTACAAGATTCTTCGTGCTCCATAGGCTTGCTTAAGTTTAAATGATGACATTTTTTTTTCACTACAATCCTCCCTGTCGACACGGTCAAGTTCCTCTAATTGACGATGAAAGAACATAGGTTTCAATCCGTCTTCTGTACCAACATGCCCTCATAAAATTTCATATCTCCATTCTCCTTTTTTTTCGAAAAAAAAAATATAACACAACATTATGAACTGATTCTTACGGCCGGCTGAGGGCGTCGCGGCCCTTATCTAATTATTGATTTATGGGAAGTGACGATATATTATATATATGGGAGTTTTGACCAGAATGTGAAAAGTCTATTAGATGTATTTTTTAAAAAAAAGCATGTATTCCTATGATTTGAAAAAATATATTAGAGTATAAGGTAGACGCCGTAACTGTAGAATATTTATGCGATACGTAGGAATGAGAACGGAATATTATTTATACGATCCGTCGCAATCCGTACGAATAAATAGATAAACAATCGAAAGTACCCAATACAATTCTCGAAACAGGAATACCGCAAAAACCGGAACGAGAAAACCCACAATAAAAGGAAAACATAAAAAAAAGAAAATCGAAATCAACCAAACAAACACACACACACACACACACACACACACACACACACACACACACACACACACACACACACACACACCAGGAAAAAAGAACGACAAAGTCTTAAAAGACAGTGATCCCTTTCCTTTGAAACTCCTTCTGCATTAAAAGACTATCCCTCACCCTACACAAATACTGCATCTCTGCCCCAATAGCCTCATACTGTCTCTTTGTCAAAACCTTCTCCACTTTATACTGATAATACGCCACCTCCTTAATCGACGCCGGATGTCCCAAATCCTTCGCCTTCAAAAGCCACTTCCTCCCTTCCTCATCCCCAACCCCCCCATAGAATTTTCGCGCAATCTCATACGCCGCCCCACCACTATCGTATCGGTCGACAGCGAATTGAAGCCACTTCAATGCAATAAGTTTGCGTGCAGATGGGTCCGATGGGAGGTAGGACGTGTGGAGCCGATCGTCGATCCAAAACCAGGCAATGACACGGATGCAGACAACATCTTCACAACTAAGGCCCGATCGAATACAAAGGTATTCGTCTCGCCATTCTTGCAATGTAGAGACGCGGCTGGGTAGTGTTGCGGTGGCCATATCGCAGCGGTAGATGTCAAAAGTGGCGTCATCGAGGTCTTGGGCAGTTGGACGGAGAGAGGGGTGTTGAGACCAACATCTGTAAATGACTTCAACAAGTTCAGTTGGGGGACCTGTGCGACTCCCACTAGGCAGGCCATCGCGCTGACCAGAGAGGATGAGAGATGCGACGGTTTCTGGGGGGATGTGGTCGTAGGGAATGGTGCAGTAGGCTAGCTCCCAGAGGAGAGTCCCGACGGCAAAGATGTCGGTGGAGTAGGAGGGTTGGGCGCCGCTGTGGACTTCCGGGGCAAAGTAAGGGTGTTCGAGCATACGGGAATCGATGTCAGAGATGGAGTAGGGGGTCTCGGCGGCGACGATGATGGCACGGTCAAAGTCGATGATCTTTGTGAAGTGTGAAGCAAAAGTAAAAGAAACGGAGGCTGGTTAATATGGGCTAGGTATGAAAGAAAAATAATGGATGGCGGGTGTCAATATATTACCTTGATGGATGAACCGAATTCAGGATCAACACGAACCAAAATATCCTCACTATTAAGCCCACCATGCACAATTCCAGCTTTATGCATATAAGCGATAGCAGAAACAAGTTGCCGCATAAACCTTAGCCGTTCACTCCATTCAATAATATTGTTGGTGAGGTATTCCCGCAATGATAGAGATCTCTTATCCTCCCCAACATACTCCATCAGTATACCCACCGAATTGGGATCTCGTTCAAACTTTCCAAAGAGTTTCGGGAAATACGGATGCATTCCCAAGGCAGAGAGAACTGCTACTTCTGTTGCGCTGTTGTCGACTTGATGGTAGAAAATAACGCGACTTTTGCCGGGATTGATGTACTTGAAAACGCAGGGGACGGAACTGTCACCGTCAACGTATTCACAAAGCTCGACGATATGTCTTCCCATGTGGATGGGAGAGTAATTCTGAACGTCGTTCTTCCTGATGGACTTTACGTTGACGACGCTCATAACTTTGAGGGCTTTGTGGAATCCTTTATGCATAATATTGAGGTGGTCATGGATACCGTCGGTGAGTTCCTTTGCTTGACGAAAAACATCTGTTTTGTTTTGCTGGTTAGAGGCCGATATCTTTTGGATTTCTCTAGCAAGGGCCTTGTGATTATTGGCGTCCTCCTTTAGAGCAGCGTTAAACTTGTTTTGGAAGGATTTCAACTCTACAGCGAGACTTTCTTCTCTAATTTTTCTAGCTTCACGAGTCTCTGCCTTTGCAAAGAAACGTATAGCCATCAGAAGGTTCAAATCCGCCGCACACCCATTGAGCTCATTACTAACATTCACCAGCCCCTCCTTATGGCCACCCGAAAAGGCGATCCTCTTAAAGGTGTTTGCCTCTGCGTATCTCTCAATAATCATACGTGCAGAAGAGATAGCAGCTTGAAGACGTCTAACGAGATCTTGTGTAGCTTGGAAAGCAGTTTCGACTGTATCTGACGACTGCGACAGAGCTTCAACATTGGCAACGAGAGCTTCGATCCGATCTTTGAGTAAAGTGACTGAGGCGTCGTTTGCTCTCCGCTGCTCACATAGCATGTAGATATCGTAAAATGTTTTGGCAGTTGCCAGTAGCACGCTTACACTAACTACCATGAGCAAGAATAAGTGGAAGATGCAGTATCACTCGGTGTATGTTGATGGATGGGTGGAGCTGAAGGATGCACAGGAAAATGAATAAATGAATGAGTACGGGGATGAGGAGGCAGTGGTCATTCTGTTTTATGTATCGCGAGGCTGGCTGCTTGCAGTGCCAAAGTGTGGATTGAAATGCTGAAGTGTGGGAGTTAACCACCGTAACGCTGTAGTGCCAAAAATCAAAGACAACATAATTTGAATCCATAAATAAAAGGCGAGAAACTCACACATGTAACAAGGAAAAATACGGCTTCTAAACATCAGTGTGGATGCAAAGCTACACACACGAGCGGTGTTTGTATAGGATGAATGGTAAATGCTTTCATACATTCCTGCATGTACTAATTTCGTTTATTGTCTGTCAGCTTACCCATGGGTGACGAGACAGCACTCTGATCATACGTTATGGTATGCAGACAGGGGACCAATTGATAGTATTTGGTTTTCGCATGCAGGGCTGTGATATTTACGTCAAATTCTCAGATACACTACTGGAAGTGAAAATGTCGAAGTAAGCTGCGTGCTACCTACGTACTGATCAATGCGCGTTAAGTCTTGTATTTTCGTCCCTCTTTACCGCTCGAATACGAAGTTTCACTATTTCAGTTCCTTTTATCACTCCCCTTTTCAAGTTTAAATATGTTTCCACGTTCAGTGATCCTAAACGTAAAAAAAAAAAAAAAAAAAAAAGAGAGCACGAGAACAAGAAAAAGAAAAATATCGCTGGATATTGAAATGAAACAATCTTACATCACAGCACCGTTTATGCATCATGAATCTCAATCACCGTGTGGGTCAAACGCTCTTGATCACGTAAATAACCAAAGAAAGTTCTCTGCGTTTCCTTACTAGCTTGATGTGATAAACGTAATCTCTGTAAGGGCCCGACGGCTATTTTAATTATATGTACTAAAACGAAACAGATAGTATCCCCGCGTTTAAAGTCAAAGAATTAAAGCATTAGCTTAACGATGATGATGATCCACTATGTGATAGCGTATCGATCACCCAGAACTTATTAAACCTGCAGGATCCGCCAGTCCCGCTTTATGGTACTAGGATGGCTGTAGCCCACTGTTTACATTCATAGATATCATTACGTTATGCTATAGCTACCCGACGAAAGTGGAATCAACATCCAGATGCGGATCATACAATTAACTTAGGCCATTGGCAGATTTAGTCAATGTAGGCAGAGTTAGTCAAGGGAAAGGGGTGAAAGTTTTAAACTTAAATGACTATAAACTTTTATTCAAGACTGTACAGCTTGGAGAGAGTAAACTTTGCCTTCTTTGTCTTTGTCTCGAACCACGTCTGAAAGAAATAACTGCCTAAGAGAAAATAGCAGCATTTCCTCACAAGAGGATTCAATATTATAGGCCTTTCCCTCCCAAAGTACACCACGATCCTCTTTCGGAATCCCTCCACCTCGTACTCAACATCGGTGGTGACATATTTATAGCCCTTCCTTTTCTTAAAGGTCGGCTCATTATCTTGAATGTAGCGTTCAAACTCTTCTTCAAACCGACTTTGAGAGGACTCGATGAACTTGTTAGACTGGACCAAATCAAGCATGAGAATGGTTGCGTCCGCGGCTGGCTGTAGGACATCTGGAAATCCAGATGTATCCCAACTTTGCGTGTGTGGAATAACAGCCTTTGGCCAGAGGGCGGTTGTAATGGTTGTGCCAGTTCTGTAGGTAGTACGAGCTATACCGTCTTCGTAAACAGTCTCCTTTACAGTGTAAGTGCCTAACTGCGTGCTCTTTCCTTGGAAAGAACAAACAATGTTTGCTGCTCGAATTTGCTGAATGTATGCCAGTGCCTCTTCATGACTCAAGATCAGGTCGCCCAGAGCAAATGTTGACTCTGTCGCACGTACCATGTATAGGTACATGAAGTAAAAGATTGGGATCAAGACCATAGCAGAGATCATGTGCTTTGAACCAATACCGAAAAGCTCTAGTTGGCAAATTTCTGGGTTTAGGGCGACTTCTCGGTATCCCCAAGACAATGACCATGCCGGCGACAATGATGCTGGATATCAAGACCCATTCGTTGTCAATCGTGGCGTATTGCTTGGTTGCTTGATATCCTTCGGGTAGGGTTTGAAGTTTACCTTGAGCGATTTGACGTTCGAGGAATCGATGGCGTTGCCATGTGATGCATGCGGCACTGAGGAGAAGAAAAATGTAGGCACTGGAATACCGACAAAGAGGTAAAAGTAAAGATTGTTGAGCTCTCGAGGCGTTGAAAGGCACTTTGCTGATCTGCTCCTGCCTGAAGAACTTAAACTGCAGTAACCTCCTTGGCCTTGGTAACCATCACAGCAGTAACTGCATGCAGAGTTGGCCAGACAGAGGGACATGGATTTATCCAGTTCGATTCCGGAACAGGTGCCAGCCTTTGAGGTCGAGTTTATGGCCCTCGCTAAGGGTGTGGATATGTTTGCGGGGTGAACCCCATGTCGGCGGGAAGAGCGGCAACGATGGAGAAAGTGCAGAAAAGGAGTATGAGCAGGATGAGGGATGAAGATGGTGATGATAATGATGGGGTCTTTCGGGTAGACATGATAGTGATATGCATCATTCACAAGAGGTTTTTAGCACAAGTGATATTAATATTCTGATTATTTTATAATTATTTTTATGTAAATAATCAAACAGAAAAGCAAAGAAAAATGTTACAGCACTGCGAGGTATTTATGTAAAAGTATATATTTATTAATATAAAGGGCTTATAAGACTGAGACTGCGACCTTGTCGATTCGGTGACAATCATTAATAGAATAATTGCAAGTGTCTTGTCACACTTTCCACTTTAGGTTATCTCCTCTCCCTCGCCGCCCTGGGTATCTATTTCGAATCCACACTGCGCCCTATCTATCGCTGATCAGCATTTCCCCTCAAAAACACCATAAAATCCACTTTATCACCTCTGATCTAAATCCACAATACCCAATTCACAGTAATTTTTAAAATGCTGTTTGCTGTTGTAATCCACCCCCAAGGTGTTGCATTGTCAATTCATTCGGCAAAGAGGCCGTCTGACTAAGATAAAAATATAAAAATTTATGTTTCTTTCCAAAAAAGTTATTATACATATATAGTGGATAATGGTCGTCGATGCAGTAAATGTGCAACTTCACGACTTTTCTGGAATATCATGATTTGACCCTTCTCGCTTCATGTCCACCGCCTGTCTCACTGCCTGTCTAGCAGAGGTCAATTTGCGTGTAAGTGTCCCTCCCGCCGATACACTTATGTCAGATGATGGCGGAGGAATACCCGGCTTTCCAATAAAAGGCTGTCCCTCAGCTGTCGCATCAGAGTCTGCATCCACCGCCCTGATGCTCGCGTGCCTTATGGAGGCTTCTGGATCTGATAAAATATCTTTCCGGATGGACGTTTGACGTGACATGACACTGTCTGAATCAGCTGACGTATCGGACGTACTGATCCTTCGGGGAGATCGTTGCCCTTACCCTATTGAATTAATGGTTTAAAGTTAGCACTAGCATTAAACTGAGAACAAAATATGGCGGCTTACGGCTCTGATAGCTTTAATGTGTGGCCCTAGGAATGTTGTCGCGGTATGAAGACATGGAATGATTTCTCCAAATGCTTTAAGGCCAAACACCAATTGATAGTCGAATGGCACAAACATTAAGAAGACTTCGTTTAAAATCTTGACAAAGGCCCAAACATAAATCGCCATTCCTATATAAATAACCTTAGTATCTGAACATTCACCAAAAGCATAATAAAATAGATCTGAAAGACGTTTGTTTCTAGTTTGATTCTTACCCAAGTGGAAACTTTCATCAAAAGCTGACGGAACGTTACGAATTTGTAGTGCCATAACAATTCCGATGATAACCATAAGGAACTCGACTCCAAGAATTGCCCAATCCCACATTCCATTTTTGCAGTTCCAAGTTTTCCGAACCAAAACTCCAAGGAATGAGATCAGTCGTAAACGTCTCTATCAAATCCTCTTGAAAGACTAAAAAACCATTAGCATCAATACAAAAAAGAGTATGTAAAGTCACTTACCCGAACGAAGGATCATGTAAAGCATGAAAAAAATACTAGCTGAAATCACCTGTATCCAAAAGGTCTGCTGGCTTTGTCGATTTCCTTTCAAGAATCGGCGTTTCTGCGTCGACTGGAAAATCGCGTAGACTTTTTGAAGCAAGGCGCCAAAGACTATATAACATAGATGAGTCACCGGATGACAAAAAAAAAGGAAGAGGGGGGTGACGAGACCTGTTATAAATCCCAAATGAAGTGGCCAGAATTCGGCGACGCAATGCCAAGAAGCCTTTTCCACAGGGAACACAATAAATATGTAGAATAGATTGATAAAGCAACCAGAGAGCGTCAACATGAGGAAATGAAGCCCAGAATGTCTTATCACCACCATCTTGCGGTAGTAGATAACAAACGCCATCAAAAAAGCAAACATCACCATACAAGCAATCGTGATGACGAGAGCAACGATTCTTAATGGATCCCATGAAGATGGAATCTGCGTAACGGGTCCGAAATAACACATCTCGCCTTCATTGATCCCTTGACCTCTCGTGGGACTCGACGTAAACCTTGTTGCAGGTGAATCACCAAACACCACTCGGTAACGCATGCTCCCAGCCACGTTGATAGCTTGCCCAACTCTAACAACCCCAGAAAGTTGATTATTTTGATTCACCGTGATCGTGGATCCTGCAGTGGTGGGGGACCCCCACTGTGACACACGGACAGCCTCAGAGTCCACAGATTTAGCACGCGTCGCGCCGAAAGCGTAGATGTTGGCGATGCACGAGTACGCTTTTTCAACAGGCTCTGAGATGACGGTACGTGGTCCAGCTCTAGTGAGAATGTTTGTCTTGAAGACAAGGTTTTCCGGTGTGAGGATTTCTTGATAGTATGAAGAGAGGAAAAAGTGGGAGGTCATGTTTGGGTGGAGATTGGAGTTGTCGATAGCAGATGTACTCAAGATGGTGATGATCTGAGAGCGTTGGGTTGACCATGCGCGGACAAGATCAAAAAGGATGCGGAAGTAAGGTGAGTACGGGGATATACTGTTCACGATGAGAGGACGGGAAGACGATGGGGTGGAAAAGATGATAGATTGAAGCTGGGAAAGGCAATTGGGAGTGCGAGATTAGAGCTAATGGCGCAAGATCCAGAGTTGTTGGCAGAGTAGAGATGAGTTGAGGAGCCTGGCTGATATAGCGTTGACTTGACGAAAGCCCTCGTCAGCTTCCTCGCCAATGAAGAAAGCAGAATCGATTTTCCTGTCCTTGAGAAACGATAATCCTACGGGTGCGGCCACAGCAGGGGAGATACCCGCGTAAATGATGTTTTTCTGACACGGTGGCATGAACGGTGGAAGGACATAAATGAGTGTATGGGTCAAAGTTTCATTCGCAGCCGCAAGTTGACTCCAAGTATTATTGAAATGAGCCAAGTTGTTTTTGAAGGCCGTTCCAAACACCACGTCAATTCCATTTGTGTGGACATGGTCAACACGGCTTGTCGGAGCCTCTGTGAAGGCCAGTCAAGGTTGACATAAGTTGGCACAATAATTCTGCCATTTCCTCCGCTGACTTGGTTGAAAATAAAGAGAGCGACAGATTGCCCTTCGTATGTTGCTGGAATCAATGAACTGTAAATGAACAACGCGTTTATACTGGGTGGGGAAAACCGCTCTCCGCGTGGACGTCGGTGATCGCAGAAGAAACCTAACATACAAGACACAAATTTAATTAAAACCCGATAAACGAAGCGACCCGAGCCGAAGAAGAAACACGATCAAGCCAAAAAACACTAGGGAAAAAAACAAACCCCTAGACGCCGGCACAAATTGATTCCAAGGCAATGTTCCAAAGCCTGTTGCGTAAGAAACACAAGCTCAAACCTCCCCGTCGGCGCCATCCTCCCAATCCTCGCATACTTGAAAATATGATTATTAGGAGCCAACGTAATCGACCCTTGCGGCGCATCAACAATAGCTCCATATCCCACAAGACGAACAAGATCCGTGTTCAAGCTCAACGCCCTGTCAACTGCAGCAGCCCAAAGATGAACAGCGGTGTAGCGGATTCCATAGCGTCAGTAAGAACGGCGGTGGCATTCTGGTAACGCGTACGGAACGCCTAGGAAGATAGAAACGGTATTATAAGCATTGCTTTGCTTTTATCGGGAGCGTCAATGTTTACCTGAATAAAGCGGAGACTTAGGACATCGAAATCATTCGTCGGGGTAGCCTCAGGATTCGTCATAAGAAAATTCGCTGTGAATGAAAAGTCAAAGTCAGAAAGAAATGAAGTTATCCGAGGAAAAGTACACATGTTACTGCAATCAATTCCTTACCTGACAAAAATGTCCCATGAGTCTCGATAGACCAATGGCGGGGACGTCCAGTTCCGAGATCGCAAATGACATCACTGCATATCGCGGCGCTGTAAGACCAGCAGTTTGAAGTTTGGCAAAGAGACCTATCCGAAAATATTCAAAAACACATTCACCCAAAGATCATAAGGGGGGATAAACTCAAGTCCCACATGCAAAAACGAAAACGCATGTAAATAAAAAGCTTACCAACACTCCCCTCTCCGTTCACAGTACTCAACACAATACCCCAGCAGGCATCCTAGTTCTCATCGTGAGAGACCAACCCGTCCAACGCCGCATCACCTCCACCAGCAGGCAAATACACCTCCCCTACAACCTCCCTCCCCATGGCATCCAACATCTCCTTTGCAATCACAAACACAGTCCTCGAGTAAGGTTCATCCATTCCAACGAAGACAAACGAAAACCCGCGTAATTGTTGATGAGGAACCGAATCGCAGGTTCGATTTTTTGGTTGGCCGTGGCGCCCGTGTACATGATAGACTTTTTTGTTTTGTTTTTGTTTTTTTGGTTTTTTTTTTTGTATTTGCGTCAGAAAAGACTGGATGTTTTTTTTTTATGCGTCTGTAAAAAGAATTTGAAAGAGGGCGAAAATGCACTTACTCTAGAGCAGTCTTGACCTTCGTGGTGAATGGGATGCCATAACAGCGTATTGCTTGCTTCAAAGACAGGCTTCACAGCAATCCGGCAAGCAGGTGACCCACAACCTTTTACAATGTTATTATCCTGTATTCCGGAACGCACCTTTCCCCCCCGCAAATAAATAAAAAAAAATGAAAGAATATAAATCGGACCCAAACGTGGTCAACTCACCAAACACTGTAGCAATCGACGCGTTCGAGACAAGAGACTTTGCCTCATTCACAAAGGTATCCAAATTTGAAGCCCCATCTCGAATGACCGGAACAACTCGACGTCCCAGCACTCCTCCCGCAGCGTTAATCTCATCGATAGCCAGTAGTTCGGCCTTTGCATGTCATGTAGAAGGGGAGTATCGTCAAAACCAAAAAAGAAAAAAAAAAAAAAAAAGGTTGTGAGGGAACGAGGTTAAAACAAAGCCGACCGGTCCAACGTCCAACACTAACGATCGTGTTCTGGTTGAAAAGGAAATTCACCACTAACCTGCACCAAAGGCGATTCAAACGCTGCCATCGAACCCGTTGCAGAATGCAATATCCCAACATGTATTGGCGCGGACGTTGTCACCGCCTGTCCCACAACCCCATCCACCACCATACAAATAATCACAGCAACAAGCAACCATCCCTTCAAAGGTACCATCGCTGCAGCTTTTTTCAAAGCTCTCACGGGTTTTTCACAAGTACACTGAGAACAATATACAATTCAGAACCACCTCCCCCCCTCAGCAAAAAGGCGCTCGGTTTTGAGGAAGAGCAGCAAGAGTGAAACAAGGGACCGCTTAAAGATCTTCTCTCAATTAGAATACCGTTTTTCTTTTCTGGGTATGAAATGAAAACACATATCGTTTACCGTAAGGATCTGGAAGCTGTAAAGTTCTTTTTCGTTATTTGGGGAGAAGGCGGGGGAGGGGGAGAAGGAAGGTAATCCTGAAAATGCGATTAACGGGATGAACGATGGAATTTTATTATTAGGTTTTCGTTTGGTATAAATTCGGAAGGATTGACAACGAAGATACTAGCTTCATTTACCCACTTTATGAAAAATCGGTGATCTTTGAATAAGGAAGGTGTATTCAGGGTAACTTTACACAACTTTGTTGTTGTTGAAAAAGCGAAATCCATGGGTGTGATTGTACGGTGAAGGGACAGTGTGATGATATGAGACTGCATGGCGGTACATAAAGTTCGACGCGAATCCATGAAGTGACGAAGCCTTCTTTATGTTGGGGAAAAAGATATATTGTGAGACCACTCATAAGATGACACGTTTTTTATTGTTCAGGGAACACGTTCTTTGGTGTTCGTATAAAACGGTGTGATCTGGACGCCATAACGTTCAAGGGGAGCTTTAAGCCTTTAAAAATTCCAACCATGCGTTACTTACACACCGCCGCAAAAACACATAAAGAACCCACTGCAGTCGCGTCCGTGATCCAATAACTAAGGAAAACCGCATCTCAGTCGCTGCTCCTTTCTACCAATACCTTTTTTTATGTCCAATACATTCGAGGTTGTATAATGTGTTGATGAACGCTTACCCATACCTGGGTTCACTCTGCCGAAACTGCAGCGTCCCAACGTTCTCATCACCACATTCAAAGGAGTATAGAAACCTCGTTCCTTCCATCACGTTCTCACCGCCGCATCCGTGGATTCCACTGTCGCCGTGCTCCAAAAAGTAAGGAAAAGCATCACATTCGTGACTCCATTCCCCCACTACCTTTTTTTAATTCCACATCCAACGTTTTATGTTATGTTGACTGAACGCTTACCCATACCTGGATTCACTCTGATGGAAGGTTCAGCGTCCCAACGTTCTCATCACCACATTCAAAGAGTATAGAAACCCTCGTTCCTTCCATCCCAACGTTCTCATCACGGCATCCGTGACCCCACTGCCGTGCTCCAAGAAGTAAGGAAAAGCATCACAGTCGCGACTCCATTCCCCACTACCTTTTTTTATTTCCACATCCAACGTTTTATGTTGTGTTGACTGAACGCTTACCCATACCTGGATTCACTCTGCCGAAAGTGCAGCGTCCCAACGTTCTCATCACCACATTCAAAGGAGTATAGAAACCCTCGTTCATTCCATCCCAACGTTCTCACCGCCGCATCCGTGACCCCACTGCCGTGCTCCAAAAAGTAAGGAAAAGCATCACATTCGTGACTCCATTCCCCAATACCTTTTTTTATGTCCACATTCAACGTTTTATGTTGTGTTGACTGAACGCTTACCCATACCTATATTCACTCTGATGGAAGGTTCAGCGTCCCAACGTTCTCATCACCACATTCAAAGGAGTATAGAAACCCTCGTTCATTCCATCACGTTCTCACCGCCCATCCGTGACCCCACTGCCGTGATCCAAGAAGTAAGGAAAAGCATCAGTCGCGACTCCTTTCGCCCAATACCTATTTTTAATTTCCACATCCAACGTTTTATGTTATGTTGACTGAACGCTTACCCATACCTATATTAACTCTGATGGAAGGTTCATCGTCCCAACGTTCTCATCACCACATTCAAGGAGTATAGAAACCCTCGTTCATTCCATCCCAACGTTTCTCACCGCCGCATCCGTGACCCCACTGATCCAAAAAGTAAGGAAAACCGCATCATATTCGCGACTCCTTTCCCCCAATATAACCTTTTTTATGTCCACATCCAACGTTTTATGTTATGTTTGACTGAACGCTTACCCATACCTAATAACTCTGATGGAAGGTTCATCGTCCCAACGTTCTCATCACTACATTCAAAGGAGTATAGAAACCCTCGTTCCTTCCATCCAACGTTCTCACCACGGCATCCGTGACCACTGTCGCCGTGATCCAAAAAGTAAGGAAAACCGCATCAGTCGCGACTCCTTTCCCCCAATACCTTTTTTTATGTCCACATCCAACGTTTTATGTTGTGTTGACTGAACGCTTACCCATACCTATATTCACTCTGCCGAAAGTGCAGCGTCCCAACGTTCTCATCACTACATTCAAAGGAGTATAGAAACCCTCGTTCCTTCCATCCCAACGTTCTCACCGCATCCGTTACCCCACTGCCGTGATCCAAAAATTAAGGGAAAGCATCACATTCGCGACTCCTTTTGCCGAATACCTTTTTTATTTCCACATCCAACGTTTTATGTTGTGTTGACTGAACGCTTACCCATACCTGGATTCACTCTTCCGAAAGTGCAGCGTCCCAACGTTCTCATCACCACATTCAAATGAGTATAGAAACTCTTGTTCATTCCATCCAACGTTCTCACCGCATCCGTGACCCCACTGCCGTGCTCCAAAAAGTAAGGAAAAACATCAGTCGCGACTCCATTCACCAATACCTTTTTTTATGTCCAAATCCAACGTTTTATGTTATGTTGACTGAACGCTTACCCATACCTGGATTCACTCTTCCGAAAGTGCAGCGTTCCAAACGTTCTCATCACCACATTCAAAGGGTATAGAATCCCTCGTTCATTCCATCACGTTCTCACGCGCATCCGTGACCCCACTGCCGTGATCCAAGAAGTAAGGAAAAGCATCACATTCGTGACTCCACTCGCCCAATACCTTTTTTTTTATGTCCACATCCAACGTTTTATGTTGTGTTGATAAACGCTTACCCATACCTGGATCACTCTGCCGAAAGTGCAGCGTCCCAACGTTCTCATCACTACAATCAAAGGAGTATAGAAACCCTCGTTCATTCCATCCCAAAGTTCTCACCGCATCCGTGACCCCACTGTCGCCGTGCTCCAAGAAGTAAGGAAAAGCATCACATTCGCGACACCATTCGGCCCAATACCTTTTTTTATTTCCACATCCAACGTTTTATGTTATGTTGACTGAACGCTTACCCATACCTGGATTCACTCTGATGGAAGGTTCAGCGTCCCAACATATCTCATCACTGGATTCAATGGACTATAGAAAACCTCCGAAAACGAAGAAAACCTCCGAAAACGATGCATCCCAAAACAATCTCTCTCATCACTGCATCGTATAGAGCAGAACACCTCCCAAAACAGTCTTCCCACTCCTCACTCCATCCCACGAGTAAAAAAACCCCCATTCCATTCCATTCCACTCTCTCATCCATCATAACAAAGTGACAAAACCTCCCAAAACATTCTTCACCTCCCTCCCCATCGAAGCTTCACATCCCAACATTCTCACCCCTCCTCAACCAAACCAATAGTCGCGCCGAAACCCAAAAAAAAAAACAAAACCAAGTCACATGAAACCTTCAACATCATGATCCGATCGGACACACACAAAAAAGCATCATTCGACTCCGCTCAAACGCCCCCAACGTCAAATCGAGAAAACGTTACGACTCATCCATGAATCATCGATCTTTGAAGATGGATGATGGAGTCACCGATCTCGGATGAGCCAAGCAGCAAAATGAATTTGTGCTTGGAACAAAAAAAAACGTATTGACCTTTTTATGACCTATTTTTTCCTGTATTTTTAGAAAACCCCCACGCCCTCTTTCCTCGCAGCTTTTTCAAACCCGAAAACGCCTCAACCGAATAAAAAAAAGTCGATAAAAGTGTGGTGTGTGATATATTTATAATAAGAAAAAAGCATACAAAAAAAAAAACAGGCGTAAGCAAAAAACTACAACAAAAACGTTAAAAAATAAACTCCGCCTTAAAAAAGGTTCATTTTTCATTTTCTTGTTCGTGACAGACAAATAAAAACTAACAAAAGTATATAAAAGAAACCCTTAACCTCCATAAAAAAAACAAGAAAAAACAACAGGGTTTAAACCAACAAAGAGAGCCGTGAATGAACATGAAAGGGGAACAAATCTCTTTTTCTATTAAAAAAAAGGTGGGAGAGAGAGAAAAAAAAAGAAAAAGGGGTCCATTATATATAAATTAACACGTTCACCAAACACCGCGTAAATAAAATAAGGGAAGCCCATCCCAAAATCTACAAAAAACGCTCCCCCCCCCAAAAAGAAGCAACAAAGGACAATAAAAAACAACACAAACACACACACAAACCAATGAAAATTAAAAAAAAAAATCCACCACCATTCATCCCTTTACACTAACCCCAGCTCTCTCCTCCTTCTCCCCACACGCTCCCCAAACATCCCCACTCTCAACACACTCCCCTCCACGTCCACCCCCCACGCGTCCCCCCCTCTCCCACCCTCGCGCCTCCCACACACCCCCCCTCCTCCACCCCACGCACAACCCCACCCTCCCCACAACAACTCGGCACCCAAAACCTCAACACAGCGCCCCGAAACCTCTCCCCAACCCCCCTCCCAACCGATCCCGGTACAGCATCCACCCCACCCCCCATAACCTCCGCAATCTGCTTCCCAACCACAAGTCCCAAAACAGGTCCCACCGAAACAGGTTCCCCCGCGTCCCCTTCACCACCGCGGCTCGATCAAACAAAGTATCATCAGGCGACAACGTGTAGCCGTCATCATGGGACGTGACGGTGATGACGGGGGTGGTGGAAGAACTAGGGAGGGAAACATCAAGAGACACTGTGACGGTTCGCACGTCTTGGTTGTCGTGAACGAGGGACGCGCGATGGATAGAGTAGGCGACGAGGTTGGTGACGACTTGTTTAAAGCGACGTTTATCCCCAGAGAGGATGGCATCGTCAACGGGAGGTTGAGGCGTAGACGGATTTTAGAGTCGACAGCAATGAGATGGATGAGGCTTGAACGACTTGAGTGATGATGCGTTTAGGGTCAAACTGGATGTTACAAGCGAAGAGACTTGTTCTCCACACGTGACAGGTCCAAACACCGTCAATGACGGATCGAGAACGATCAACGCAGGAAGAGATGGATGCGATGGAGAGAATGTCTTCTTCAAGGTGGTGCCGAAAGGCGGTGATGAGGATGGGGATGGGGAGGTGGTGGATTTGCGTTGACGTTTGGAGGTTGTGGGAGGTTGAGGTTGAAGAGACCGGCTTCGAGTTGGTGTAGAGATACGGGATTCTTGGAGAGAGTGTCGAGAAGGGCGACGCAACCCATGATGCTGTGAGGGGATCACGGAGTCGCGTTCAATGACGCGAGCGTAGCGGATGGATTCGTGACAATCTCGATCCAGTGATTCCATGGAGGGTTGATCGACTTGCATTGAGGAGGAGAGGAGGATGAGGTGGTGGTGGTAGTATTTGGTGGTAATGTGGCGTCACGAGTTGAGGTTTGAGGGGTCGATGGTGGGAGGAGGGTCTTGGTAAAAGGCAAAAGAGGAGACCCAACGCTTGGACACATTGTCGTAAAGCCTTCGTAAAGGCATGACGGCAACAGTGACTTCCTCCTGCTCGTGCGAGTTTTTTCAGAGAGATACGCATTCTCACCATCAAGACGGGTGGAGAGGTTTGAAGGTTTGCACGAGAGAGGAGATGGTCGAGGAGGTCTTTTCGGTCATTGGCGTGTACGCTTGATTCGAGCCATGCAAGGGGATGTGTGTGATGCGTGTATTGGTGGACAGAGGAGGGGGTGGAGACCTCAAAGGAGGCACGGAGCATGTGCATCATGGCGTGGTTGGGTGTTGCTTCCACGTCTTGTTCAAGAGTGTTTGAGAAAGAGTTGCTGGGAAAGAGGAGGAGGAGGATGGGGGTAGAGACCATGGAGATGGCTTCACGGAGGAGGGTAGAGATGGAGAAATGACCAGAGAGGATGCCATTGTCGTCAGACATACTGTTGGTGGAGTGGTCATTGTCGTCGTCATCATCGTCGTTATCATCTAGTTCAATTTGCGAGTCTTTTTGAAAGTGTTGGTAGTGGCATGTGATAGCGGGTTCTGGTACGCGACGCTTTTTGGACGGTGTTGGAGTGGTGCTGGTGATGGTTGTTGGATTAAAGGAGGTGCCGTTGGAGGAGGTGGAAAGAAGTGGAAGAGGATGAAGAGGAAGAAGATTGCGCTTGAGGAAGAGGAGTTTCGACGCATTGTATCAAAGCTGAGGGGCAGGGCCAAAATGTCGTCCACGGAAGAGCAGTAGTATGTGTTGATGTTGCTGTTGTTGCTGTTGTTGTTGTTGCTATTGCTGTTGCTGCAGGTGTCAGCAGCGGAAGGAAAGAAGGAGGTTGTGGATGATGATGAGGATGCATCGGAGAGAGCGGTGATGGAACGACGTTGAGTTGGTAGTGTTTTGTGTTAATGATGATGGTGGTGATGGTGGTGATGGTGGTGATGATGATGATGAGGAGGAGGTAGAGGATGATGATGTGGATAATGTAGATGGTTGTGGTAGAGTTGATGATGATGGTGGTGATGGTGGTGATGGTGGTAGAGTAGTAGTAGTACTACTACTACTATTACTACTACTACTATTGCTGCTGCTGCTGTGCATGGTGATGGTTATTATATATATGTAGGTATGTAGTAGTGTGATGCGTAGTAAGTAGTAAGTAGTAAGTAGTAGTGTGTATGTGTGTATGTGTGTATGTGTGTATGTGTATGTAGTAAGTGTAGTCAAGTGGTAGCAGTGATGGATAGTACAGCGCAGTACTTTGTTTATGTTTTATATTTATTTAATTATGTATAGTACTATTATTGTAATGTACCTATGTACCTATGTAGAGTAAAAGTTATAATTATTGTATTTAATAGTATAATTAATAGATGGATATGCAAGCAGCAAACAAAGTATAATTAATAATAAATTATATTAAAATAAATAAATAATAAAATAATTATTTATTATACATTATAATACATCCAAAAAAGGTTAAATAAAGAACTGAAATGTTTTCATTCATATTACATACTTTAATTACAAGATCGCCGATCTACTTTTAAACCAATCAATATCAATCCCTCATGCTTTAATAATAGTAATAAAAATACATATATAATAAATAAAATTAGAGTGTCTATATTATTAGTGGTTGGTTGGCTGCTTGGTTGGAACTCGGAACCTTCCTTGAATATATAATGATGGTGGGTGGGTCAGGGTGTAAATATATTTAATATTATTTATTAGTTTAAATTAAAATTAAAATTAAAATTAAATATGATTTCGTGAGGTTATGAGTCGTGAGTGATCACTGATCAAATATTTAATAAAATAATATTTAATACTATAAATAATACATACTAATATAATAATTATAAAGTACATACATATGTAATATTCAATAATAAAAATCATATTCCTATATTTATAATATACTATTTATGAATCAACCTTCACGTTGAGCATCATCCCCCTTTTTACTACGACTGGCCATCGCATACAACCCTTCACGGTCCCCAGTCTCTTCACACATGCTTCTAAACAATCCTCCCTGTTCATCCATCAACTCGAGCGGCGTCCCATGCTGCACAACCCGTCCTCCATCCAGCACCAATATCTTGTCACTAACAAACAAAAAACAAAAAAAATTAAAAAAAAATGAAACACCCAAACCATCAAAACCAAAAAAATAAAAAAAATAAATGGAAAAGGTCACATACTAATCAGCAACCGTTCCAAGCCGATGAGCAATAGAAATCACCGTGATGCCTTCAAACAAACAACTCCGAATCACCTCTTGAATCTTCCCATCCGTCTCATCATCCACAGAAGCCGTCGCCTCATCCAACACCACAATCCTCGCCTTTTTCAACAATGCCCGTCCAATACACAACAACTGTCTCTGTCCCTGCGAAAAATTCCCTCCCCCTCTAAAACCATCACATCCAAAATCCCCTCCCCGCGTTCCCTCTGCACAGTATCAAAAAACCTCACACTCTCAAGCCCCCGCAAAATCGACTCATCATCATACTCTTGGAACGGATCAAGGTTGCTCCTCACCGTGCCTCGGAACAACACGGGATCTTGCGGGATGATGCAGAGCCGTGTTCGGAGATCATGGAGGCCAATCGTGGTTATATCTATCCCGTCTATCATTATGGTTCCAGCAGAGGGCTCGACGATCCGGAAAAGACAGAGCGACAAGGAACTCTTTCCAGCTCCAGTTCGACCCACAACACCAAGTTTCTCACCGGGCGCTACGTTAAAGCTGATGCCATGAAGCACGAGAGGACTTGAGTCTGAATACCGCATCTCCAGCCCCCGAACAATCACAGCTCCTTTATCCGGCCACTACACAACAACAATAATAACCTCGTTATTAAAGAAGAAAATCTTTACTCCTACACCCTCCTTATCAATAACCCCCCCAAAAAAAAACAAAGAAAAAACAAAAAAAAAAAACCACCAACAACTCTTCACTTACATTCCTCCCCGGTCGATTCCCCTCCACAACCCCCTCCCTCTCCACCTCCATCCCCAAATACCCCTCCACCCTCTCAACCCCATGCACAACCATCTCCATCTTAGCATAATACCTCGCAAACCGTGTCGACACCTCCATAAACTTCAACATCCACGTCACCGCAATCCCCACAAGTCCCGCATCCACCCTCCCTCGACTCACCACAATCATCCCTCCAGCCACACACAACATGGCTGCAGACACGGTCGCAAGTCGCGCAAGTAACCATGCATCGGCCGCCCAGAAATAGATGTAACTCCGGTTATTGTCGTCAAGACGGGAGAGACTGCGGCCAATGAACCGAGGTTCGGCGTTGAAGGCTCGGATCGTGGTCACGCCGCTATGTCCCCGCAACAAAAATAAACCGTTAATCGATAACCTTTACAATAAAACAAAGCAAACATCCCCATCCGCGTCCTTTTCATAAAAAATGACAAAACAACAAAATAAACCAACATCCCCGTCCGCGTCCTTTCCTCAAAAAATGACAAAACAACAAAAATAAACCAAGATCCCCGTCCGCGTCCTTTCCTTAAAAAACAAATAAAAAACAAGTATAAATCAACACCCTCCGCGTCCTTTCCTCAAAAAAAAAAAAAAAAAAAAAAAAAAAAAAAAAACCAACAACCCCTCCACGTCCTTTCCTCCAAAAAAAAAAATGGAAAACAAGTTTAAATCAACACCCTCCGCGTCCTTTCCTCAAAAAAAAAAAAAAAAAAAAACCAACAACCCCTCCGCATCCTTTCCTCCAAAAAAAAACAAAACAAAACAACACAACTCACGTCAACGTCTCACTAAACAACGCATAAACCGGCCCCCTCGTCATCGACTCCAACCGTTTCAACTCAATCGTACTCCTCAAATACTTCCTCGTCACAACCCCATGCACCACCAAAAGCGGTACAACCCCAACCACAAAAGCCGGCGCAACACTCCCAACAACCGCAACCACAAACATCACCTAAAAAACAAAATCAATACAAGAGCTCCGTTCGTTCAACTTACATCACAAAACGGTCCCATCACATTCGCTATGGCTTGCATCACATCCCGATCAATAGATCCGATATCCTTGGATGCAAGGTTGAGAATCCTTCCCTATAATAAAGATTAGTTTGTTTGTGAACCCCGCGTGACCGCTTCTTACAATCGGTGTTGTGTCGAAAAACCGCATTGGCGCATAGAGTAACCTCCTCATCAACCCATCGTGGTAAACCTTGGACCCCCGATAAGCCCCCAACTCCTCACCACGATCACTACATAAATCATTAATAGCAAATTCACACACTCTAACCACACACACCCACACACACAACCAAAAACAACACACACATAAACAACACACACCCAAAAACAACACACACACACAGAAACAACACACGCACACAAACAACACCCCAAAAAATATAAAAAAAACAAAAAAAAACCATCCCTACCAAGCACATACAACGCAATCCACACCAAACACAACCCCGCATACACATTCGCAAAATAAAGCGCCTCCCCTTTCGTCACATCCCTCCTCGTCCACTCCCGAATCCAATAAGCGCTTCCAACATTCACACTTCGACCACTCACCAACACCACCACAAGAAGAAGAAGAAAAGGGATACCCCCACACGCGGAAAGGTAGGACACGTACACCCGCCATTTCACTGCACCTGTTTGCATGGTTTCGTCTTTGATGAGACGGTCAATGTCGTTTCCGTTGGAGAAATCGGAATGGTCGGTGGATGGGTCTGTGCGCTTTTCGTTGGAGGAAAGTTCGGAGGATGGATCCATACCCTTTCCGTCAGAGAAATCAGAAAGGTCGGTGGATGCGTCTTTGGAGGGTGGAAGTGGACGAGAGGTCATGGCGTGAAGGTGATCATCGGTGTTGTCGGTTACTCCTTTACTCATGACTATATCCGACCCGTCACCACCTCTCTCAACCGCGAGTAACTTCGCACCTCTCTCCAGCCCCGCACTCTCCCCATCCCTCCCATCCTCATTCATCAACATCCTCACACTTTTCCCCCCATCACCTCCAACAACCCCCTCCACCAAAACCTCCGTCCCCCAACCCTCCCCATCTCCACCTCCTCCATCCCCGTCCCCACCTCCCCCCCCACCAACCCTCCCCCCCCAACAACCCTCCCCATCTCCATCTCCACCAAAAAATCCGCCACAGGCCCCACAAGACTCATCGCATGGGTGACAAGCACCACCGTCCTCGGTTTCAACGCCACAAGCGCCATCAACAGCCGTCGAGCGGTTGGCGCATCCACCGATGAAAGCGGGTCATCCAAAAGAAGATGTTGAGCACGAGAGTAGATGGCACGAGCGAGGGCGACACGCTGTTTTTGACCGCCGCTGAGGTTGATGCCTGAATTAAAGGGTTAGGAGGATTATGAAAGGGAAGAGTGGGGGGGGTTACCCTTTTCTCCGATTTCGGTGAGATCTCCTGACTGTATACCGTGGAATTGAAAATAATGAATAAATGAATAAATATATCAAAAAAACAAAAAAAAAACAAAAAAAAAAGCGAAATAAGATTCGTTAAAGCTACAAACGATGGGGAAAAAAGGGGGGGAAAGGGGTGTATCTAACAATGAAAGAAAAAGGTGGCGAAGCGGTACGTCTACCAAAAACCAAAAAAACCCCACATACCCTAAACGCCTTCAAATCCCTCTCCAAACAACAAGCCTCACGACATCGCCATACCGTTTCCTCTCAAACGTCTCCCCAAACAGGATATTCTCTCTGATCGTTCCATTCTGCAACCAAGCCGTCTGCGCCACATACGCCACGCTGTTTTTCGTACATGAGCTTGGAAGAAACGCGAGACCTTGAAGACGATGCATTTCACCGAGAAGCGCTTGGATGAGGGAGGATTTACCGGAGCCTGTTGGACCGTGGATGACGGAGAGGTTTTGGAGCGGGAAGTGGAGGGTGAGAGGTTGGATGGTGAAGGTGGGGCGGGATGCGGGGGAAGATGTTGCGGAGGAAGGTACGACTGTTGTCGATGAGGGTTGGGAAGGTGATGAGACGCTTCTGATGTTGTTGGCGCGGGTTCAGTATCCGATGTTGTTGATGTTATGTTAGTGGTAGGACGAGGAGACGCTGACGGTTCAGTATCCGACGTTGTTGATGAGAGTTTAGTGGTACGACGAGACGCGTCAAACCATGTAAACATAGCGTCCTTAAACCCAATCCCCATTTCCCCCTCTTCACCATGATACCTCTCCACCTCTCCTTCAGCCAAGAACGCCATAATCCTCTGCAACGCCACCCAAACGATAGACGTTTCCGTGATCTGATCAGGAAGACTCGTGAGAGGATCTTTGATGGATTCGAACATGGCGAGACAGGTGAAGGCGAGTTGAGGGGTTAAAACGCGGGATTGGTATTGGGTGAGGGTGAGAAGGGTAAAGTAGGCGACGAGGTTTGGGATGAGGAGGAGGAGGAGGTTGTTGGTGAAACTTTGGAGGTAGTAGTTGAAGATTTCGTGGAGTTCTTTTGTGCGTGCGGTGTGGAGTCTTGTGAGGAATTTTTCTTCCCAGCCGAAATACTTTTTTTTGGGGAGACATTGGCAGGGTTATGGTTATGCGGTGGAAAGGAGGGGAAATAATAAAAACAAAAAAAAGGATGTGGAAGAAAAGGGTTATGTGTTAGAAACGACTTATTAACATATTTAAATGAAAAAGGGATGTGAAAACAGGGGTCGGTGTTAAAAATGACTTATAAACGTTTTTAAAGTAAAGAAAGAAAGATAAAAAATGGATGTAAAAACAGGGTACTGATATAATTACCTTTATAATCTTTATCCCTTGCAAAGTCTCATTCAACACCCCCATCCTCAAATCCCCAGCCGCCCTCAACCGCACAAACACCTTCCTCACCCACTCCGATATCGGCATCGTAACAGGCAACGACGCCACCATGACAAAAACACCAACAAGTCCGGCCACCCAACAACCAAGACCAAAGCCGTGGTGGACGCGACAATCTGCAACCCCATCAACCCCGCATCAAACACAAAAGGCCCCCACTCTTTAACATGTTCCGAGTCCTCACTCATCAATGAGACGATTTTCCCAGTGGCATCGTCGTGGGTGGTGCGACGGAGTGATTTCGTGTAGATTTCGTGGATGAGGATGGATTTAAAGTGGATGCCGGTTGTGCGGGAGAGTTGCCAGGCGTGGCCGTCGAAGAGGGAGCGGGTGATGGTGGTCGATGTGTGGGGAGAGGCGGGGCGGTGGGGAGATATGGGTGGAAGGGGGGGGTTCGGATGTTGGGGGTGGGAGGTTTAAGGAAGGCTGAAAGGAAGGGGGTTAGTGTTAAGGAAAACGAAAGAGCTCAGGGGGAAAAGTCAAACAATAAATATAAATAAGGAATAAAGATGAAATGGAAGTAATTTAGAACAAACGTCATTAAACATAGAGTGAGATAATGAATAAAGTATTTCAACCAACCTCTCCATTTCCCCAACTTCTTTCCGCAGAATACGGCTGTATTGGTGGGAGTGGTATCCCCGGATACTCCACCTTCCGTTCCTTCTCTCCCGACATCCTTTATAAATAACAAGAAAGTCTATCCCGTTGCTCCCCTCCAAAAACCAGCTTCCTCGCTCTCTTCTTGTCCCTGTATAACTCGTGCCGTCAACTCCTCCCGCGATGCTTCGCGATTGTATGTAAGGGTGAGTGTGTGTCTATTTGACGTAAAAGGTTGGAATGCAGTGCCAACCCTTTTCTTGCCCCGTATAGAGATTTTATGTTGAATGTTACAGTTAAGTAGAAGAAAGCTTCCCTTCGTTGCTTTCCAAACGTCTCTGTTTCCCCAAACAACTATTGTATCTTCCGTTCCCGTCTCGTCTCTTTTCCTTCCCTATCTTCAAGGTCGACTTTTATTTCGTTCGTCCCTTCAAACGTACGCTAGGGATGGTTTTCTATCCAGTCCTGCTTTTCAGAAACGTTGTGGCTGTTGGCGAGGGGACAATCGATGGGAAGAGGGCAAGAGGTTTGTGTTGAGTCTTTCTATTTCCCCTGTGACAATTTGTCTTTTTCCAATTGTTTGTTGGTTGGTTGGTGATCCACTTGTGCCTTTTCACTGCCCTTTTCCTTCTCTTTGTGAGTTTATGTGATGATGTGATATATAAACACTTGAGACGGCCTCTTTCTTTTTCTTCAGGATGATGGTCGCTCAGAGGCTTCTTTCCACCACCTGCATTCACCAGGAATAAGTAAAGATGTGAAGAAAAGGAAATGGAATGTCTTCAATGCATTCATCCATGTACCTTTCCGTAAAGTGAAGGCTCTGTTTTTTTAGAAGCAAGCAATGGCCAGTCAGTCAACCCGTCAGCAGTCAAGGCAGTTAAAAAAAAAAGGGGGCAAGCAAAGCAAGTAAACAAAGTTAAGGAAAACAATCAAAAGAGATAAAAAATGGCAAAAACACCACAAACAATATTTACTTTATGCTCCTCGTGGAATAATGGAATCCAAACACATTCTATTTTCTTGGTCACTTTCAGCATGAAAACGAGGGGGCTTGGTCAACCCGATAACTTTATGGGTGGCGAGTGAGCGGTCCATGGCGCAGGCGCATTTAAAAATCTTTACTGTGGGCTGAGCCCAAAAGAGATTTTTCAAAATAAAATAAAGAAAATTGAACTAAAATGTTTTTTTTGTCTTCAACTTTCTTTCAAAATACTTCCGCGCCGTTTTCATACACTTTATTTTGTTTTCCAGCCTCCCGTCTTTATTGGTTTTATAAAGGGGTTGGTCGTGGACTTGCGGTTGTGGTCTGTGGGTAAAGTGCGGAAACGGATGTTTGCGGTAGAGGCGGTGGGATCCAGGCCAAACAAGTGTTGGAGAGAGAAGGGAGGAAGAGAACGGCGCTTTTAAAAACTTCCCTTCCTTTTCCTTATCCCCGTGATGGATACTCTCTATAATTTTTTTCCCACGGGGACTCATACAGCACCCACGGGCACGCTTAGAAGTTGGAAGCCTTGAAGGGACAAAATAAGGGATCGATCGGTACTATTGAAAAAAATTTAAAAAGACAACCGTCTTTTTTGAATTAAAAAACCCCACTCACCCTTACTTTTTTTTTTGGTTTGTTTCCTTCGGTGGCTCGTTTAGTTATTATGTGTGGAAACAGGGTGCGTGGAAGTTTGAAACTCCATGGGACATTAGTGGTACTCACTTTCTTTTTTACATCTCAGAAACTGCATGTGTAACGCTTAGTTACACTTATTTGATCAATTTTGATAAACTGACGACCCCACCATCAGCAATGCTCTCTATCCCATGTTATGTACCACGGACACTACTATAAGAAGTAATTTAAATTAATTATTTTATTTTTTTTCTCCTCCTCTTCCGCTTCCTCTGCCTCAATTTGTATTTTTCAACTTTGGGTTGAAAACAGTCGCATTCCTTTCGTTTCACAGACGTCTTACAAAATGTTTCTGTGTAGCAAAAACCGTCGTCGAGGACGGTTTTTGCTACACAGGATTTAAGCTCTTTTTCGATTTTCTGATTGGCCGAAATCGTAAGGTTTGGATGTGCAACATGTGTATAACAGTTGTACTACCCCTCGAAAAATCATTTTTCGAGGGGAAAAAAAGAAAGTGAGTACCACTATTGAGATGGAGAAGGGGTGGTATCTTTGATTGGTGTTGGGTGCTGAGTTATATGCATCGTAATCTCCCTTCGGGCATATTTCGATAGGTATATTAGGTATTAGGGTCACTCATGCGTGATCCCGAAGCCCACTCTAATTCAACCGCCCTCGCCCTCTGTCATCACTCACAAAATCCTTCGATGAGTTTTTTAGGTACACCTAACAAGATCAAAAACCAATTAACGGTCTTTACAGAGACCCTCCCCGATCCCTATTTGAACGAGTGGTGAGCATGTGGATTCCACCACGTGTGCGCCAGCGACCTCGTTTGCCCCGCAAGTCGATATAGCTACCCGACCTTTAATTCTAATCATCCAGTCCAACGTCCCAAAACTACAACCCCAACAATAAACACCTTCACCAACAGAAGGACCCCTCCGCATTGTAGAGCCGCGATCTGCTTGTCTCGCCAACCACAGCGAGCGCCCAATCCGGAACGTGTCTAGAATCCACTATCACGAATGATGGACGGCGATTGCAGCTGAGGTAAAGGAAATTTCATACGTTAAGGCCTGCGAAACGGCCTGCGTTCAAGAAGCTATGATCTTTAACTGTAGATGAAGAGAGTGAATGATATGAATGGAATGAGAGCGACCGGTGTACGACGGATAGGACCTAAAAGTGTGGGTGAATGTTGACGGATATATCATCATTACTTTCTATTATTTGCTTTGTTGGGCCTCATTGTTTATAATGCTGTTGGAATGCCTTAATTTTCCCCTATTTTTATTTTACTTTTGGGGAGGTTTTCTTGCTATATCTATCCATTCTAACTGTAATTTTTTATGTTAAGAGGTGTTACCATTACGGCACCCCTCCTCTCCGGTCTCGCCGCATGGAAAAACACCACGAAACCCCGACGCACCTTATTACCAGGTATCACCGCTCCTTGCAAAATATTGAGAGATACGAAAAGTCAACCCGGGTTCCTTGCCGCCTATTTGACAGCTACCACGTTCTCCCTAAAACCGCTCCATGAATATTGTCTGCAAAAAGAGCTGGTATTGAGGGATGCGGAAGTCTGCAAAGAGACCTGGAAACATATTGAGAGATGCTGAAGTCAAGCCGGGTTCCTCATTACGCAACCTTTTTGGACGGCTACCCGCGTCTTTCCCTCTCCTCAAAAAACTCTCCCATGATCGTCTGCGAAGATAGCTGCAAACATGGAGAGATGTAAAAAGTCAAATCGGGCTCAAGTGATTCGTTGAAAGGACTAATGCTTTATAAATCAAACTCCACATCATGACAGGACGGGCGCGGAAGGAAGCGATGAGAGAAACTGTTAGTAGATAAGCAACAATAGTCATGGCTGACTTGCAGAGATATGAGGGACAGTATCGCGTAAGATCTCCTTTCCGGTGTCGACCTAGTCTGAACGCGATTATTTAAAAGATGTTTTGGGATAATTGTGGATGCCTTGAGTTCTAAAATGTACTTTGAAAACACTTATGTGCGAATATATTCTTCAAGCTAATATAGACTCAATTTAAGATAATAGCTTGGTTGAGAATAAACTAGTGATGAGTTCACTGGATGGTAAGATATTCATTTATGGCCGTCAATATCATCATAAGTTAAATTATAGATGCATTAGTAGACGTTTACGTCGGAAACGTAACTATGGGTGTAGAGTTTAATGACTTTAACCAACTTGACGCATCATGAAATCCGCTTTCCTTTTAAAAGACAGGCTTCAAGTTGGTTAACGACCCTGCCATTATCGAGGAAAGCGAAATCAAATACGGGCGCACTTTCGCTGTATCGACAAAACAAAGGAGAGACCTTTGTATTTATTTCAAGCTCGTTTCTAATCGGCCCTTTTACCTTTGACGCTTTACAGCGGGAGAATTGAGTAATTTACCACCCACCACCCACCAGTTCCTAGTACAGCGCTGCTGTTGCTGCAGTCAGCGCATGCGGCGTGCATGACATGTGAAAGACTATTACATCACAGTCATCGACATCGGATCGATCGACTAGAGCGTGCTTTTAAAACAGTTTGGAGGTCACTAAATTATTATATATTAATTCGGTGACATGGAAGGGATCGCCCTCTTCCAGAATGGATGGCTCATCATCACTCACTGTTATTTTGTCGATCCCAAAAATATAATAATAAATATTTGTTATTCATAGAGTTGGCATTGCAACTGAGCAGGCACCAAACTACCTACACTCATCTACGCACACTCAACTACGCACACTCAACACACACACGCACATACATACACACATGAAGGTCGCTTGTCTACAGTTTGCTCCTATACTAGGCGACGTTGTCAACAACCAAAAGAAATGCACCACCATGCTCAACCAACGACTCAAGCAAGGTGACATTGACCTCCTCATTCTCCCAGAAATGGCCTTTTCAGGCTACGTCTTTGAATCCAAGGACGACATTCGTCCATACATTGAACATCCCGTTCATGGGCCTTCTATCACATGGGCTAAAAACACAGGTACCTTTCATTTTCCAATATCAAATATGTATACCGGGCTTGCCTACTTACCCTGTTTGTTTTGTATTTCAGCCCAAAGCCTCCATTGCTTTGTACAGCTTGGCTTTCCAAGATCTGAAGCGAAAAACTTAAATGACAACGACGACGAGGACGACGAGGAAATGTGGTTCAATTCTGTCGTGCTTGTGAACAGGAGTGGGGAGATTGTTGAAATCTACGATAAGCATTTCCTTTACACTACTGATGAGAATTGGGCTCAGGAGGGTCAAGGCTTCAGATCCGTCGCCATCAAAGGTTTAGAAATGGATATGGAAGTAAAGGTAATTTTCCTCGCCAACTTTTAACAGCATTGTCCATAGCGATGTTTCATATGCACCAACTCATGTATTTAATATTCAGCTAGGTTTTGGTATCTGCATGGACTTGAACCCACATCGTTTCCAATCCCCATTCACAGCCTACGAATTCGCCAATTTCCATCTCCGCCAAAAGACAACGTTTGTTGCTGGGTCAATGGCCTGGCTTCTCTCTGAAGATGGGATGGACGAATACGTGTCACCGTCTGATCCATCCATGAACACGCTCGAGTACTGGGTGCTTCGACTTAGCCCTTTGAAGCATGCGTCAAAGGGTACAAAGATTGTGGTGGCGATTTGTAATAGGATTGGGTTGGAAAAGGGTACGTTCTTCTTTTTTCTCTCTTTTTTCCTTTGCTGACATTTACGGTATTTTATTTCTAAGGGTCACGGTTCTGTGGGAGTAGCGCTATTATTGAGTTTGTGGATGGTGAGATTGAGGTTTCAAGAGTCGCAGGTTTCAACAATGAGTGCATCATAGTTGCAGACGTTGGACTCGTTAGATGATTTCATACAACCCGCTTCTTCGCCCCCCTCCCCCACCCTTTCTCATTTTTTTTTCTCTGTTATGCCGTCTGTACTTTTTCACTTCCCATACCCATACTACTTCTTTTTTAATTCTCGTTCCTGATATAAGTATATAGTTGCTATTAAATATACATTCTCGATTCTTTTTAACATATCCGTATCGATATTCTTTTTCTGTCTGAGTTTCCGGCATTTTCGTGAGCGTATTTGGCGTCGGGATGTGGTTTGGTGTTGTGGAAATTATACAACCTTTACAACCTCTTTTTTTTATTTACTTGTCTTTGTCATTTCTCTAGACAAGTTCAAGGTGGATTCAAGAAGTAAATATAAGTACATAGGTATATTCCCTGTATATTTTCCGTAATCTTATTTAGTTCATGTGGAAATCACAATATCGCCAGAATCTTTACACCCACTTTTCACTTGCTTGACCATTTCCGTGTCTTCGAACCTTCTTGGCTCCTTAAATACATTGACTTGCGTTGGTGAATCTATTAGACGCTTTGGCGTTGGTGTACTCAATAAAATATTTCAAACAAATCGAACAGGAAAACCAATAATTATTAATATTTCTAACATTTCCAACGGGAAAAGAAAAGTGAGGTCCATAGCCAACGATTGCTTCATTTCTACTTAATACCATGTTGTGATATAAGACAACATTATTCATAAAATGAAGCCCCGATTACCTTCAACATTACCCCTCACGTTCCCCAAAAAGAAGCAAAAACCGTCGCCCAAATACAAAAACACCAAACCGTGTAATAAAAGAAAAAAAAGGAAAATGACCCCTCAATAATCGAGCCAAAAGTGTAAGAGAAGAGAAACGGATGAACGAGACCAAAAAAGCAAAAATGAACAAAAACGAAACAAAACAAAACAAAACCGATCGTTTTACTCGACGATCAGAATCTTGGGTTCGCCGTTGGTGAGAACAATGTTGATTTGACCGTTGGCATCGGGGGTGTAAGTTTCCCAGGTATTAAAGGCGTCTCTCAAGACTACAACAAAAAAAAAAAAAAAAAAAAAAAAAAAAAAAAGGTTTAGCAAGAGTGGGGTTTAGAAAGAAAAAGGAAAGAATGAATAAGGTATCCATCAACACTCACTTCTTCCAGTAAACGGTACTTTCACATCATACCCACACTCCTTCCAGAATGAGTGACAGCCACCACCACATTCCCCTTCCCGAATGCATGGAAATCCCGTTCAGTCCTCAACGGGTATGTCTGCTCCCAACAAAGAACGCACCGAGTGCTCCAACAACATTCGCTCGTCGAATCCGCAACAACGTTCCAAGGAATCCACGAACACTACGAGCATTCATCATGGCTTGGTTGCCGGCGTACCAGACGGTGCGGAGTTGATCCCAGAGGGGTTGACGATTACGAGGGTCAATGGGACCAGAGGTACCTGGAGATTTGATGGCGAGTTCGGTGCCGTAGTAGATGACGGGGATACCGTCGGTGAAGAGGGCGAGGGCGAGGGCGTTCTTTAAGGCGACAGGGTCTATATGGAAGAGTTAGGAATGGTTTTTTTATAATGATGGATCGGCGCGAATGATTATTATTTTAATAATGATGGTGCGGCATGAATGCAAAGCCGTTCACATGTAAAAGGTTTCTCTTACCTGAATTCAAATCCGCGAATCTGGGTTGATCATGGTTATCAATAAAAGTTCCCAGCACCGAAGTGTCCTGATAAGCCGCTCTGTCGTTAGCCAGTTGACTCTCAATTTCCCACATGCTCTTCCCCCTGTTCCCGCTCTCAAACAAACCCCGGTAGATCTTGTAGTAGGCGGGGTAGTTGAGGAGCGATTGCATGGAGGGTTGGTAGCTTGCGGTGAAGGGAACGCTGGAAGGAAGGATTAGTGGGAAGGTGGTGTAGGAGGAAGTGGCTTACTTGTCGGAAAGGACTTCGCCCATGGAGAACAGGTTGCCGGAAGATTTAATAAAGTCGGGCCAGAATTCGAGACGGACGTGTTTGGCCTGTTGACGAGGGTTAGATTTAGAGTAAGAATAGGTTAAAAAAGGGAAAAGTAAGAAATGGGTAAGAATAGGTTAAAGAAAGGAAAAGTAAGAAAAGGGCAAAGAAGGAAAAGTTAGAAAGTAAGAAAAAGGCAAAGAAGGAAAAACCGAGAATGAAAATAATAATGCAGAAGGCAACCGGATAAAAACGATTCCAAAAGTTCTAACGACAAAAGAAAATAAACAAACTCACAGTATCAATTCTCAAACCATCAAACCCAAACTCCCGACTCAACCAAGCAATCCAATCATTCAACGATTTAACAACCTCGGGGTTCTCGGTATCCAAATCAGGCAACTTGCGATCCAACCAGCACTGCTCGACAGAGGTCTGGTTGTTGTAATCAATGTTACAGAATTTATGGAATTTGTCGGGTGATGAGAAGGGTGCAGGGAAGTCGGAGAGGGTGGTGATGTTGTGGGCACCGAGATGGTTGGCGACAATGTCGACCATGACGTAAATCTATATTGGGGGGGTTAAACAATTGTGAGAAAGTGGTGGGATGTCGGGAGTTAGTGGATGTTAGAAAGCGGCGGGATGTTGGATTAAAATGAATACGACAAGGCGGCGGAACGTTGGAAATGAAGATGGGAGCAAAGACAAATAGAGAGGAATGGAGCGTCGGTTGCCGGAAATAAAAAAATCACGTATGGATATACAAATAAACGACAGAAGGAGTATGAAAGCTTACATCTTTCGCACGAGCAGCGGCGATGAGTCGTTTAAGGTCATCAGCGGTACCGAATTTGGGGTTAATAGTATAGAGGTCGTACGCGTAGTATCCATGGTATCCTTCAGGGTCATTTGCGATGACGGGTGAGATCCACTATAACATATAGGCAGGAGGGTTAGCATGCATCCTTGAAAAAAAAAAGTTCAAGAGAAGAAAAGGGAAAAGGAACAGGGTCACGAAATGACAGGAAAGAGGCGAGCGAGGAGAACATGGGACGCGAAACAAAAAGGGAAAAAGCAAAGGACAGCGTATACATAGATAAAAGAGGGAGGGCGTGTAAAGAGGCGTGTAAACGAAGACAAAAGAGAGGAAAAGCAAGCGACCACGCAAAACAAAAGGAAAAAAAGAGGGAAAAGGCAACCGAAAAAAACAAAAAAAAAAAAAGAGTAAAAACGGGCAGATAACCAACACCAGCGACAAGAGCTCATCAAAAAAAAATACGGAAAATAAAACAACTTACAATAGCATCGAATCCCATCTCCTTCACATACTCCAAATTCTTCGTCAATCCATTAAACGTACCCCCACAGTACCCCCTCAAATCCCCACATCGATTAGCAACACCCTCAGGTGAGAACCGATCGGTCAAAACCTGATACACAGCGCGTCCTTTCCACCCAAACGTGTTTCTCCGATCGGCCGGAAAAATCCGATACCTATAACCCCCGTTATCATCTTTCCCGTTGACATTCAAGAGTTTCGCAACAGTGCCTTCATCATCGGGGGTGACGGTGGCGAAAAAACTGGGCGGTTAAACCGGGACCACAACGACGGACAGTGAACGGGTAGAGGAGGATAGAGGCGGTTTGGGAGGGGGTGGTGGGGATGTCACCGATTTCGTCGGTGGTGTTGACGGAGAAGGGGAAGGGGGCTTGGATGTTGAGGTCGGTGAGGTTTGCGGCGCGACGGCGTTGAGCGATGTCGCGGAATGATCCGTCCCAAGGGAGGCGTCTGAGGGGCAGTAAATGGTGAAGGTTGCACGGGGGAGAGGGTCGGAGGGTTTTGGGGTTGGGACTTTGAGCCAGACGTAACCGGTGAGGAGGTTTGAGGGGGGTCGTATTGGAAGGAGTGGAGGGTGATGAGGTTGTTGGAGTCGAGGGTGGAGGGGGGTTGGTTTAGGTTCGGGTTACCGTACACGACTTCGGTTGGACGAGGGGTGGCGGTGGGCTTTGTTTGGGAAGTGGGCGTTAGTGATGGTGATGATGGGAGGGGGGGGAGTGGGGGTTGAAAGGAAAAGAAATCACCTCACCCTTGAGGTCGTAGTGGGCCAGGAAATGTTTGGGTGCTGGTGGGAGCTGGAGGGATGTAAGCGAGACGGTAGTTGAGGCCATTGTTTGAGTCATAGTCCTTGACTGTGTACTTGATGTAGAACTATAGCACAGAATGTGATTAGTAAAAGGGCATGCGATAAGAAACAGCCATATCCAGAAAATAATCAAGATCACAAAAGAAACATTCACGGAAAGAAACACGAGTAAACTTAAAGTGTCCAAAACAACCCATTTCAAAACCAAGAAAAACGTAGAAAACTGTAATCGAAACTAAAAAAATGGATATCCTTCAAAGAACAGAAAACCGCAACCGAACTCTAATCGCCAAAAAACAACATTGATAAAGCTTTCACCCAAACACATACCTTGGATCCCACCCCAACATCTGCCGCAACAACCCCCTTAAAGTTCCAAACCGCCCATCCCCAACAACCTCACCACCCGGCGTCGCCTCCAAAGCCCTACTTCCAAACTGTCCATCAACAGTGGAATAAAACACATTCGCCGTTTCTACAAAAAAAAAAAAGGTTAGCACACACACAAACAAACACACAAAAACAAAAAAATTATGTGGGGGTTATTACCGTGAACGCCACATCTTGACCCAGAGTTCACCGCTGAGAGTGTTGTTCTCGAATGCGTAGGATTTCACGAGAACGTTGCGGTTGGAAGTTGGGATGGACGTGTTGGGGTTGGGGTGGTGAGCGTGCCGTCCGAGGTATGTGGGTAGTTGGCGCTGGAGAAAGCCGAGGTGTTAAAATAGGGAGGGTATGGAAAAATGGGAATAATGCATATGAATCAATAAAGTAAATAAACCGGGGCATATAAAAACAGGAAGGGAAAAAGCAAATAAAAAAAAAAGGGAAATGCATATAAATTAACGTAAAAAAGAGTTATGAATAAAAAAACGAGGTCCACAACGTGCTTTTAAATGAACATAGAAAGATATTCTACTCACCCTCCATTCCCTTCAAAGTCCTCAACGTAATACTCGGCGTAATACTATAACCCATTTAGAAAAAATCACCCAAATAGCAAAACGAACAAAAGATCCAGCACTCACATAAGTATTAAAGCCTGGCTGCACCAACGCGCCCCTAAACCCCCAAACCTCTGTCCCATCCGCATTAGATCGTCGATAACTCGCCGGCAAATAAAGACCAGGCGAGAAATCATTATTCGAGCCGAGGGAGTAAAACACGTTCAAGATCTTATTGAACGCAATGTTCTTGACGACGAGTTCACCGTAGAACAGTCCGGAAGCTTCGTAGGTTGTGTTGATAAAGGCCACGTTTGGGGTGTTGGGCACAGGGGATGGGGTTTGTGGTGCGATGGAGGTGGGGATGTTGCGGGTGGTGGTCGGGAGGTCGATGGTGGTGAAAGTGGGTGTGGAGGATGTGACTGTGACTGGGGGAGCGATGTAGTCGATCAAGTAGTTGGCGCCTTCGTTGGTGTCGTAGTCGGTGACGCTGTATTTGACGTAGAATCTAGACCCGGGGCCAGGCGGACGCGGCGAGAGGGGCGGAGAAGGACCAGACTTGGAAACCTTGGTCTGAGACGCGGTTGAAAGTTGCGGGGATGGAAAGGGAGGAAGGGTAATCGCCAGTGAGGGTTGAGTAGAGGATGGTGGCGGATTTGGTGAAGGCGTGGTCTTTAACCTGATGGAAATCAGTGTTAGTGGTTGGCGTGAAAGAGTGGGGGATGGACTTACCCAAAGCTCGCCGGAGAGAGTGCCGTTGTCGAGTTTGTAGTCTTTGACACGGATGTTGGAGCCGATGGGGATGGTTTGTTGGATGGTGGTCGGGGCTTCTTGGATCAAGAAGTTGGAACTACAAATTATCGTCAATAAATATATTTAACGAAGGGATTCATTTAAATGTTGCTTACCCTCCATTAGAATCGTAGTCCTCAACGACATACTCGATATAGTACTATATATAAAAAAAAAGGCGCGTAAGCAATCATCAAAGAGATCTGATCATTGACCCCAAAACCCACTCACCATAGTCTTCTCTCCAGCCATGACCAATTTCTCCTCAAACTTCCAAATCTCCAACCCCTCACCATCACCCCTCCCATACCCAGCGGACAACTTGTACTGAGTCGAAAAGTCCCCATCAGGCTGAGAGTAGAACACGGTCACGAATTTGTTAAAGGCGAGGCTCTTGATGCGGATCTCGCCAGAGAGGATACCGGAGGGAACATAGGTTGCTGTGACGAGCTTGACGAGAGGGGTTGTGGGCGTGGGGGAGGGGGCGAGGGTGGAGGTTGGGGAGGGGATGGTGACGGTGTCGGTGGAACGATGGTGATGGTGGGGAGGGCAGTGGGGATTGTTGGGATGAGGGTGGTTGTGGGGAGGGAGTCGGTGGTGGCGGTGGTGGTGGTGGTGAATTCGGTGGTAGTCGCGGTGGGGGCCTCGGTTATAGTAGTGGTTGTGGGGACGTTAGTGGTAGTGGTAGTGGGGACGTCGACGGTGGACGAAGGGATAACGACGCTGGTAGTGGTGGTAGTAGAGGTAGAGGCAATGGTGGAGGTGGTAGTAGGAACTTGAGCGGAGGTGCTCGTAACAACAGAGGTAGTGGTGGAAGTCAAGGCAACGGTAGTGGAGGAAGTCAAGGCAACGGTGGTGGTGGTTGTCCTAACAGTTGAAGTAATGGGAGCAGGCGGGACAAAGATCTTGTAGTTTTTGGTTCCATTGTTATCAAAGTCGGTGACCTCATACTTGACAAAAAACTGCGATCCCCATCCAGCTCCACTCTTTAGCTTTGCCTCAAACTTCCAGATCTCATAGTTGTTTGCCTCTGACGACGCGTAGGCGGCGTTAATAGAGGAGCCTTGGTTGAAATCCCATTGGTTGTTGGAGTAGACGACGGTGATTTTCTTTTGATAGGCCAAGTTGAGCACCCAGATCTCTCCAGAGAAAGAGCCAGTGATAGGGTTGTACCAGGTGCACTTGATTTGAACGCGCTCCTTGTTGCCGGGGAGGTTGACGTTGAAAAGGCCAGGGCCCGGGTTAATGGGGTAGTTTTTGTAAGTAGGGAAACTGTGTAAAGAGAATGTTTAGATGGAGCGTGTATTATAATTAAAGAATGGAACAAAATAATACTCACACTCCGTTAGAATCATAGTCCGAAACAGTGTATTGAAGGAAGTACTATTTATGGTAAAAGGCAAATAAAGAAGAAAAAAAGAAGAGTTAATAAAATGAAATGAGCATACCAAAGAACCAAACAAACAAATAATAAAAGGGGTAAAGCAAACCTGAGAGTTGTTGCCAACAGTGGGTAAGAACCAGCAAAGGTCCAGAGCTCATAGTTGGAGTTTGGGATCGAATAGTTGAAGGAGGCCTCAAAGGAGGCACCAGTCTTCCAGTCATTGGTACGGTTGTTGGAGTAGATGGCGTAGACTTTTTTGTCGTAAGCAACATTTTTGACCTAGTTAAAAGAGAGAACGAGAGACGGATGATTTCGTGTGCGTTGACGTGTTAGTGTTGATGATGTACTTTTTTTGAGTGAGATCAATGATAAACCCAATGCATATGCAATACACTAAGCATTGACATGCGCATCAGTAGATTACGCCAGTAACATGAATAGTAAAGGAAGGACAAGAGTAAAAGTAGAAAGAAGAAAAAGGACTCACCCAGATGGAAGCTTGAATTCTTGAAGTTGCTTGATCAAAGGCATGCGTCCTGAGGAGAACGTTTGCATTGTTTGTAGGGACAGGGATGGGTGGAGTTGCAGTTGTCGTATGAGTGACAGGAGCACCACCTGCAGAGACGGATGATATGGAGATCATCATGATCATGCAGATGGCCCCGATCATGGCAGAGATCCTCTTGGTGATGGCCATGATAAGGATGAATGCAGTGGTGAGTGTGATGAGGTGGTGTAGCTACTCTTGTCTATGCTGTGTGTGTAGGGAAGGTGTGAGTGCTGAGGAGAGGGGTGAGGTGTGCCCTTTATATAAAATCTAATATTGAATAAATAATAATTAATTATAATTAATTAAAATGATAGATGGATGGATGGATGGATGGATGGATGATGAGATGATGTCGATGGAGTAGGTAGTAGGTTATTAGGGGAGGGAGGGAAGTGATGATGAGTGTGAAGGGGAGTGGGCAGGGCTTGTCCTCCAGCATTTAATTATAGTTTCACCAACATAATACAGGAGGTGCTTTAGTGTAACCAGGAGTTGTCTCTTGTGTAATTGTAATTCTTTGTATTACCATTAGTGCAACTCACGCGAGCAGCGACTTTTTATTATTAAATAATATTTCTATTATACTCTTGTCCGAAACCCTCTAATAGCCCTGAGCAGTAAAGCATTATAAAATATCACAAATAAGTTAACAAAGAAAAGAAAATTAAAGAAAAAAAAAAAAGGGAATTGAACCAATTAAAATCAATCATTCATTTCAAAAGCCATGCTGTTCAACTGCTGAAAAATAGATGTTTAAAAAAGGAAAGAAATTTCAAGTCACGTTTTTTAATTAATATAAAGATCGTTATAATTTTATTATGTTGGGCAGTGTATGTATTTATGTATATTATTATTTTAGACCATGATAGAATCAATATTGGGTGATAAGTGGGTTGTTGTTATTGTCGTTGTGTTCCATAATGATCAACTCCTTTTACACTTTCTTTTCTAACGACGACATCTACCTATACCTACCAAAACACACAACGTGTTTCTGCCCTTCTGTGCTCTGCACAAACATTCTCAACCCCATCAAACCACGCCCGCAATGCCAAGCGCGTTTCCATGCTGGCGAGGGAATCTCTTTCCATCACATCCATGACCAGAGGCTTTCACCTCACCCCATCACCGCCCCCCCCCACAAAGCAAAAAAGAAACATTGACACAATGACCCTTGAAATATAATAAAATAATGATAAAGTAAGCAAGAAGGGTACAAGTTGGAAACCAGTAAAGATACGGGGGGAAAAAAAACAACTAAACCCACTCCCTCTCTTAAAGAATATCCTCCAAAAAACACCATACAGATAAAAAAGTACAAGATGATAACCACACGTTCCTCGTTCCCTACAAAATACAGGTAAAAAGAAAAAGAACAAAAAAATACATGTTTGAATTGGTTAAAATCAGATCGACGCATCATCCTCTTCATCAACTTCATCGACACCATGATGCCCTCTCACCTCTCCGTCTCTTTCATCCACAACAACAACCCTCAACCCTGGCAACTCCCCCTCCTCATTTCTCCGTCGTGACGGTCCAGCACCATCAGATTCAGTACCACGTTGCGATGACGTTCGAGGTGGCACAAGTCGAGGTACGGGTGGAGAACGGGGACGCGGGGGACGTGCAGACAAAGAAGAAGAAGATGTAAACCCCTTTGTAAACGATGTGTAGATGGATGATAGGATTCCTGTCAATCGCGCATCCACTTGATTCGGCGGCGCAGGAGGTTCACGTGGTGCTCGAATGCTATGCACAGAATCATCCTCTTCATCATCCTCATCCACCGGCCCAGGCGGTTGTGGAACACGACCAGCATACTGCAAAGACGCATTCGCACCAAGAAGCGGCCTCGTCTCATCCACGCCTTCATCATCACCCCCATCCTCCTCCTCCTCGCCATCACCATGTTCAACACCTTCACCCTCCCCCTCAAAAGCACTCTCACTCACATGTCCCCTCTCCGCAATAATCCTATCCGCCCTTTCCTTCCTCACCCTCTCCCCACCTCCCTCCCCTCCCCTCCTCCGCATCCTCAAAAGCACACAACTCCTCTTCAGAAACCCCAACAACATGCTTCTTCACCTCCCCCCCACAATGCTCCCACACCATCAAACAAGTCGCAAAGTTAATCCCATGACAAAACGCCAACATGAATCCCGCAAACGTCGTCATCCGAATCTGAAACCAAGGTCCGAAATCAACAATATTCAATCCCGTCCCCCAATGCTGCGCAATCAACGCAACACAACATACCGTGAGAATCACAATACATCCCACCATCAACAACATGGCAAACCGTAAAAACGGATCCGTAAGCAACACATACACACGGGGGACAGGCGTCACCTCCACCTCATAAGGATCCCCACACCGTGAGCAATTGTGTGAATGCGGCGGTGGAGTCCGTGGCGTTGGAAGGGCCGTCACCCACCTATCAATACATTCCTGATGAATATACTGAAGGTCCGGATCTTTACAACCCAAACAAGCACGCACCAACACATTCCCATTTGTCTCCGTCGCCTCCCAACAACACCAACACTGTCCCTTCACCCTCTGTCGAACCTCCGCCACAGCAGACGACCCAAGCGCCGCCTCGACATCATCAAGCGTCGTAGATAAGTTTTGAGCATCGGAAGAGGCCGGCGATTGCCTTGTCGTCACAGACAACTGTGAGGATGTCCCTAACAATGGGAGAAGAGGCGGTACAAAGAGAATGACGGTTGAACAGGGTCATGGCGGAGGGTACCTGCCCCTCGGATGTCGTTGACGGCGAGCATGGGGACATGGATGTGTTGAGAGGATGTTGGGGTTGTGACAGTGTCCAGCGATTCCGAGGAGAGGAGAGGAGTCGACTCGTGACGGGGTGGTTGGTTGTTCGCCATGGTGTTTTTGTTTTTTTGGAGCTTGTATATTCAGGGATACCTTTGGATGGTTTCTATTCAAACGATACATCCCTTTAGCATTCGAATGCATGCATTCCAAGAGCATCCACATACGCAAGTAGGCTAAGGAAAGATGCGTCAAGTCAAGCCCCTTACCTCTTCGTTTCTCGTTATAGGTGATGCCTCCCGAGCACCACAACCCGAAATTAGCGTTTCCTTTGCAAGCTATCACAAGCAAAGCAAAAGACCAGTACACCAAACGAATGCAAGAAAAGCAAAACGCAGCGCTCGAATACGATAGCCTTGATAAGTTATCAAAGGAATGAACACAGTCGTCTTCCGTGCTCCCAAATAAGCAACGGAATGAATGAATACACCAGAAAGAATACTTGTGAAGGGTGACCCCTTTAACCCAAAGCTGCCAGCAGCTAAGAAGAAAAAACAAAAGTGTTTTTGATGGTGACGGTGATGATGATGGTAAGGTGGTGGATGTGAGAGAGGTTTGCTTGTTCAGTAGGGGGGAAAATCCGAAACAGCACCCCCCCTTGTGGGAACCGATTACAAATTTTTGCACACAGAAATGGCCATGATGAAGGGAACCGAGTTAAACAAAATGGCGGCAAAACACCGATATATTGAGCCTCGTTCTATCAAAGCCGATGAGGTAAAGACATTACGGATGAGTATAGAAAACCCCCATAATTCCGAATATGCAAGCATTACAGTCATATAAATGTATTCATCAGATTATCCTGACACAACACATCCTTATCCGATAATCCGCCTAAGAAAAAGAACAAAGGACGGCTAAAACAAGCAGGGTGACGACAAAAAAAGAAAACAACCACACAAACAACACTGCAACTCTTCAAATGTACGAAAAAAATAAGGCAGGCATACAACCAACAACATTGCATGTACACACGCACAAGAAGAGAGAGAGAAAAAGTGGTAGAGAGAGGATAATTAAAATAACAAAACCATCACGACTATAAACTGAAGCAGACTCCACACAAGATACCATTCCAAGTATTTCCCTAAAAAAAAAACGCTACCCTCATCCTTCCACCACACCCAAACTCAACCCGCATAGATCAAAAATCAACGATAATCGGTACAGACACATCCGCATCATGCTTACGCAACGTAAGCGTACATATCCTTCTCGCCTTCCTTCCGCTCAAGGTATTCCTTTTCGAGAAGAATATCAATGCACTTCTTGATATCAGACACCTTGGGAGTGAAACGCGCAGTCAACTGCGTCACTACTTCACTGATAAGGGTCTGGTGCTTAGCAGCTTTACGTGTCTTCATGATACGGACAATAGCAGCCTAAAAAACCCCCCAAAAAACATCAATAACCGATTAAACGAGAAAAAAAAGAAGGACCATCCCAAATTCAATCGATAATAAGGTTAGGATTCATACCTGGATCAACAACTTTCTATCCTCCTCAATAGTCTTGTGAGTCGCATCGTTCTCAGCCTTCATCTCACTCTTGGCCGGAATGTTCAAATTGACACGCAATTTTTTGCTCTTGAAATCCGTATTCAACTCATATGTGCTACCAGCTTCCCCCATCTTCCCCTCCAAGTTAAGCACCTTGGACTTGACAAGAGCAGGCACATGCGAGGAAAGCGTCTCCGCAGGCAAACCGGTCGAGTTGACAAGTTGATCCCAGGTCAAGGTGAGGGAGGTGTTGAATTGAAGAAGAATGCCCATCTGGTAGGTTGAGACCTAGATAAAATCAAGGATTGGGTTAGCGTGTTAAATAGGGAGCAGAAAAAGGGCGACGGCCGGAACACCAACCTGGAGAGTGTATGAGGACTTGCTGTTCTTGACGTAGTTCGTCTTAAGCTCGCCCTTGCTAAGCATCCAGTGCCAGTTAAGCTTCCTTCCAGAGTGCTTGTTCTGGTAAAACAACTGGAACCTGTTGTACGTCTTAAGAAGCTACAAAGATTGTTAGCAGAGTTCAAAGATCGAGAACAAGACAAAAACGAACCTCTTCAGGAATGTTAAAGGTGGTAGCGGACCAAGTGAGCGGCCAGCAAGAGGTATTAAGAACGACAATTGAGAAGTCCAAAAGATCGTCCTTGTCGTGAGTCTTCAACATTGCGTCCCTTAAAACCAAAAAAGATCAATTAGTCAAGCCTCCTTTCTCATAGAGTCCATAATGGAACTGATAAAACTTACTTGAAATTCTCGTTCAAATCCTTGCTCAAGTTCATATCGGTGAACATACGCTGAAGCTTGCTAGTGTACTCGAAACCACAAGCCTCCTTTAACTTGGAAATCATGGACGCCTCCGCATCATCTGAAGCAGACGTGCTGTTTACAAGACGCTTGGCCAACATCTTGGAATAGAACTTTTGGAACACATCCTTGTCTTCGACGTACTTAAAGACGGTCATCTAGGTAACATTAAAACCAATGAAATCAATTAGTATAACGAGCAGCATTGCGAGGTAATCAAGATATTGAATCAAATTAACTCACAATGCTGTTCAAAACCTCCTCAATCTCCTTCTCGTCCGAGATCTTGTTGCTCTTCCTCAATAACGAATCGCAAAACTTGGCCAACAACTCGGGACTCTTCGAGCTACCCGCCTTGCAGACCTTGTTCCGGTTGATAAATTCCCTGCATGCCTTATCAAGCGACGCAACAAACCCAGCCTCTCCCCTAAACGCCTGGTTCACCAACTCCTGGTACTTTTTATGAACGGCCAACAATGCCTCAACGTAAGTCTTGGGGTCAACCTCAGCCGCCTTCTCAGCTCCAGGACCGGCCTTCCCCTTAGCAGTAGAAGGTCTCTTGGGAGCAGGCTTTTCCTCCTCCTCCTCATCCTTGTCACCGCCATTATCACCTCCGCCAGAAGCAGCAATCTCGGCCACCTTCTCAACAGCGTTTAAGCCCTGTTTCCTAACGTGGGCCTCAAAAACCGTTCTAAGCTTTTCAAGACCCTCGGGGACACGGCTGAGAAGACCGTACATACGGCAAGGTCATCGACCTGGTCTTGGTCAAGAAGAGACTGGAACTCGTCCTGGATGGGGACGGTGTGGTTCTTAATGAGGACGGTTTCGCAGGTGGTAATAAGGGCTTGTGGGTATTCTGGTGAAGGTAGAGCTGGACACGGGTCTCCTCCTCGATGAGTCGGGCTTCCGCTATAGCAGTATTATTTGATTAATATAAAGCAAGCAAGAAAACGTTATCTAAAACTAATCGGGACTACCTTTTTCATGTAATCCGTAATCGAGTTCTCACTGATGAACATTTCACTCTCGGCCTTGTAGTAAGCCTCCGTTGCAACAATAAAGGGGGTCTCAAAGTATTGCTTGTAAATGTCCAATGTCGGTTTTGTGCAGTCATTCTCATCGAGGCCAAGAGATACTAGGGCATATTGTTAGGGATAAAACATAGTAGATAGTAATAATCTGCGAATGGGTGAATTCTTACCAAAGCTTTCTACGACACTTTTGATTAAAGAGTGCTCAATAGTCTCTCCATCTCTTTGCTTTTGAATGAGCTTCAGGACAGCAGCCATAACATTAGAGTGAACGGAGAGGAAAAAGTAATCCTTCCATGAAACAAGGCAAAGCTATGGGGAAAAAGTGTCAATATGCATCGTGAAATCTATCTAACGGCCGATCTTTTAATGAACAAGACCCGTCTTCACTTACAGTATTGACATCGTACACATTCCTGTGGCCTTCATCCATCTCCCGCTTCACCCAATGCCGGTTTAGATAGCGGAAAATGTGGTGCACCATCGTACTCGCAAGAACGTAACGTTGCCACTGCTTGGTATAGTAATGAAGAAGAGATCCATCCACGGAATCATCGGCCTTTGACAAAAGAACGGACAAGTGTTTTCGGAGGTGTTCCTTCAAGTTATTGTAAAGGTCCGCTCCCATAAGCTGTGCACCTATTTTGTCCATTAAAAAAACGAAATTCAAATAAAAGAATCAGCCGAAAATGTACCTCTGGGAATACCAGGAGGACCGCCAATAGGTTCCGGCTGTAAACTGCTTTTGCTGTTCGTGCAGAAGTTGTAAATCAGGCTAAAGGTAGGGAAAGACAAGTTAGTTTCAAAAACTGCTACAGTGTCAGCTAGGTACTAAATACTTACGTATAGAGCTGCATGTACTTGGCGTGGGTAATCCCGTTCTCAAGGCGATTCAAAATGTGGTCGATACCCTCCTCGAGTTCGGTCCATGTTGATTGTAGGTCCTTAGACATGTTGGCGGTGTTCTTAAAATCTGTGAGCTTTGACTAAACATCATATCGCCAGCAGTGTAGAGTGATAGGTCCAGAGACGTGGGGTATGTTTTTTTCTAACTCAGAACCGTATATAAAGAAAGAACCAATACGACGAGTCATGCGCCAAATCTTTGGTCATGATTCAATGACATGAATTGTAGCATTTGCCTCATGTATTAAGAGATCGCTCGCACTACAGACTTAGAGCTCTGTCAGCTATTGTTCCGTCATCCCCGTCTTCGAGTGTCCAAACCAGCCTCCACTACCACTGTCTGTCGACTCCATACCCTCTTTCCGCGTCCTCCACATCTCTAACTAATACACGCAAGGTTTATCATCATTTTTCAACACACCTGGCGGTCTCTTTAGGGGCTGGCGGTGTTGGTATTGATTGAGGGAGATGCAGTCTTCGAGAGAATGGGACTTTGATGATGTAAATGCTTTTTCCGCCCTAAAATTTTTCAAGATTTGGTATGCAGCAATAGCCAACCTTTGCCAAACCTCTCCCATCACGGCAAATGGTGACTTTGGTTTACATTACATTCATTCAAAACGATGGAAATAGTCGTCTATATTAGTAAACCCTTCAGTTTGCATTATGTTGAGGTGCGAAAGCTTCATGAGAGTATCGGTCGTAGTGAGGATATATTATCTAGCACGTATTGGCATATTTATCAACGGGGGGTCCACACCACAGAAGCAATGGATCCACAGAAGCAATATCCATATCTCTCACGTCTTACTTGAGGGCCATTTAATCGCTCCCGGAAACAATCATCTTCACCCCCCTTCACCCTAATATTTTGAATTAGTTAACCATGCAATCCGACAACGGGCACTGTCAATCTTTACTCGGTGTAAATGGTTTTTTTCAGATTAAGAGTAAAGGGAGATTGATTCAACAACTGTAACTCTGTCCTCCACCCGTGCTTCATAGAAGTAAAGGCGGTATATACAAGTATGCGATCCTTCATAGATATAATCCGATCTGCATAAGATGCCGGTTTTGCTCCAGTAGCCGCAAAGTCAAATCGCATTAACTTGGTGATGACACTCCAAAAAATACGTGACGTTTTTATCTAATAAAAGTATTAAATGTTTGTCAACATAACTGTTTGCTTGTTTTCCAACTTGAAAAAAAAAAAAAAAAAAAAAGGATCAGCTGCAGTTCTTTTTTACCAAAAACGTTTGCAAGGTGAGCCCATCCCTAAACCAAAGCCTTCTCTACCTTTTTGCTTACGTCCATGGCGAAGCATAGCTCCCGTCTGTTTTCTCTGTGGATAACTATATTGCATGATTCTTACTTTCTCCTGCTAGAGTTACTTTTTGGTGTCATTTGCATCGGGACACTTAGAAGTCACTATTTCTGCTACCTTGAACCATGTCTGCCGTCACTAGACTTTGTACATGGCTTGGAGCTGCCAAAGGCTCTGTCCCTTTGAGGTAAGGGTTTTTCGGCGACATCATTATTTGGCGATTGCATTTGACACTTACCCATTTCTGAAGAGCGTTTGTCGGCGAGTCCCGTCTTTTACAGATGCAATGTCCTTCGCAGCGAGTTTCAATGTTTAGCATTCAGCACTTTCGCGCTTACACCCCGAGAAGAGATTTGAGGAGCAGAGATTTGGAAGACCTTCTTCTTTCCAAAGAGGAGGATGTATTAGCAGCGGAGACACCAGCTCCGAAGATCGTCCGCCCAAAGCCGGCGACAGTCTTATCCACTACGGACATGAAAATTCAGGAGAAGGTTGCGACAGAAAAGTTCGTGCCCGAGCCTTTACCGGAATTGGTTTCTGAGATGCAGGCCGCCACACCACCTGGTCTGGCATTATGGAGCAACCAAACGACCATTTCGGAAGATACTCGCAAGTCTATCGTAGACATTTTCGGATACAAGACTATGACAGATGTTCAAAAGCAAGTCTGCGACCTTTTGCCTACGGAGAATGATTTGCTAGTCAGGGCAAAGACGGGAACTGGAAAGACTTTGGCGTTTTTGATCGCCGCTTATGAAAACGTTATGAAGAGTGGAGGATTTAGCGTGAAAAGTGAGCAATTTTATTTTTTTCATGTTTGATTAAACTTGACTAACCGCTGTCCGCTCATTGCAAAGGTTCATCTATCCTTATTCTTTCGCCGACACGTGAGCTTGCTCTTCAAATTGCAAACGAGGCCAAGCGATTTGTTCTTGGACAGAAGATGACCGTAAGAACGTTGATCGGTGGTGAAGATAGAAGACGTCAGAAGAAGAGTATCGCTATGGAAGGACGTGTCGACATTATTGTCGCGACCCCGGGGCGCCTTATTGATTTTCTGAGCACCGAGAAAGTCATGAAGAAGCGCATCGAGCAACTGAAAGTGGTATGTACAATCTGATAGGCATGACGGCTGAAGGCTAATCTCTTTATTTTAAAGGTGATTTTTGATGAGGCCGACCAGCTTCTCGAACTCGGTTTCCGTGAAGACATGGAAACTATTAGCAGCCATCTCCCTACCAACCGTCAGACGTTCATGTTTTCAGCTACTCTATCACCTAATATCAAAAAGATTGCCGATCGTGTCCTCAAGGAGAAGCGCATATCACTCGATACTGTTCCAAAGGATGACGTCCCTACCCACCTTAACGTCAAGCAAACCTACATTACCGCACCTTACTCGCAGCAAGTCGCCTCAATCTACAAGGTTATCTCTGACCATCGCGAGAAAGTTCCGAATTCAAAGATTATCGTCTTCTTCCCGACCACACGATCCGTTACAAACATGTCCAACCTTTTTAATGTTATTAGCGGCATGGATATCATCAGTATCCACTCCAAGCTTGAGCAACGCCAGAGGTCCCGTATCTCTGATCGATTCAGGGCGAGCAGGTCAGCTGTTCTCTTTACAACGGACGTGTCTGCCCGTGGTGTCGATTACCCAGGGGTCACTCTTGTTTTGCAGGTCGGTGTGCCCACTAGCACCGAACAGTACATCCACCGAGTTGGTAGGACTGGTCGCGCAGGAAAATCTGGAGAGGGTATTCTTATTCTTTCTCCATACGAGAAGAAGTTTTTGCAGTCTCTTACTGGCGAGGTGCCGATCAAGCAGAGCTTTGAGTATGAGCCAAACTTGATCGCGCGCGATGAAAACATTCAAAAGATTATCTCGCAAGCGTTCATCTCATACGACAACACGGATGCAAAGGATAGTTTCTACGCTCACCTCGGCTATTGTAAGTTCAAATTGCTACGTCAAATGAACATATCGCTGACATGTTTTTGTTAGACCGCCAAATGATTACCGATCTAAACATGTCCCGTGAGACTCTTTACCGCTCCGCCGAAGACTACGCAAAGAATGCCCTCGGACTCCGAGAAACTCCTGCGCTTTCCCCTCGTCTTGCCACCAATCTTGGCCTAAGCAAGGTCCGAGGAGTCAGGCTTTGGGGTAACAACGATCATAATGACTCGGACGAACCTCGCTCCTTTGGTGGCGCTGGTGAAAGCCCTAGGAAAAAGTCCTTTGGAGCTCAAGGTGATCGCCGTGAAAGATCGTTTGGGGAGCACAAGGGCGATTCTTTCCAAAAAAGGGATCGTGGAAGCAATTTCGGTGAAAGAAGGTATGGCGATCAGCATGAACGCCACGATTCAGATTCGTTCAGCGCACAACGCTCCGATTCTTTCAGTTCAGACAGTCGACGATCTTGGAGTTCTGAGCCTCCGAGAAGGCCCAGGGAATTTGATAGCTCTGACGACTTCCAGTCGCGCGAGCGTAGTAGACCCCCGCGCAACAACTCGAGGGGAGACGGGTTTACACGCCCTGCTTACCGTGGAAAGCGCGAGATGTCCGAAGATTTTTAGAAACCTTCTTTAGCCACAACTTTCACAACTTTGTTCCTCCACAGCCTTTCTTTCCATGCGTTCAACTCTCAATTTATGTTTCTCTTTACCTGTTTTTATCTTATTCCTGTGCTTTTAGTGTTACGGTCTGCTTTTTAGAACTACATTGACCGACCACCGCGATGTTTTATCATCACGCCGGGTCTTGGGTCCCTCTCTGTACTTATTCAATGCTGCACCGTTTTGTGCAATAATATCAGATGCAATCATCATACACAACATTTTTCTTCTTTGGATATATATATGTTTAGCATGAAGTGCATTAAATATGGGGAGAGATCGTATTTTTATCTTCTTCGTTTGCCACAGCACATGCTGATAATAAGGACCGTCAATTTGTTGGGAATCCAGAAGATAGGAAAACGAAGCCTTTGCAATGCCACTTCAGACGAACTTGGAACAGGTTGAGCTCGATTGGCCATGATAATATACTATCATTATCAGCTGCTATTTGAAAAATTCAATGGCTTACCAGGGGAAAGATCAGAGCGTACAGCCCAGCATTCACAAACATCGGGAAGAAAAACGTACAAAGAGAACAAGGAAGTCCTATCAACCTTTAATACGTTAAATAACAGACTGATAAACGAACCGTAGCCAGCGAAATACGCCCACCGCCGTTCGAAATAATCCATCTTCATTTGAATGTTCCAGTTTTGGCTCGTCCATTTATACTCAAATGAGAGAAACGCGTTGATCCAATTCCAAAGAAAAACGAGCAGACAGGCCCAATTACAGGAATTTTAAATGATAGTAAGGCTAAAATCATAGAGCTGGAGAGAAGTAATATCCGGAAAGCCTCGTCCGAAACCCGCCTCAGCATCCTTTATAATATGTTTTAAAAAAAAACTACAAGTCCCATATTTTCATACCAGTCTACTGTCCTGTCCTTTTGCTCGGGTGTCCCGGATATTATGCTGAATGAGCGATCGGCTATGCTCTGGTACCATAGGGAGTTCAATGCGAAACTGATCACGTACAGGGGATATACCCAGAGAAGCTTTATACCAACACAGGTTAACAAATGTACAGAGTTGTTGCTTAAGCCTTACATAGTACAGTCCTTCCAAAAATCCAGAAATCTTAGGAGCGGGAACGATATGTAATGTTGGATCAATGTCAGGGGATATAGCAGTGGCAGATGAGGCGAGATGATGAGCGAGAGGAGCAATGGCATAATCAAAGAGGAGGATAGATCCCAGGAAGATGGCACCGTTAAGAATAAGGCACTTAAACAGCGCTGACTGGATCGTCTTTGATCTTAGATATAATAAGCTTTCAAAGACTTCATGCGCCACAGCCTCTGTACCCGTATACTAAAATGAACGTCGTCGGCCATGCAAATGCATCCATCAATCCAGTCCATGTTGATTTAACTAGAATCAGCGTCATCTCCTGCATGGTCATATCCCTTGCGGCATCAGGGGCATCCGATCGATCCGTCGGATGCTTTGAAGGAGGCCGAGTCCTCCTCCGTTCGGCCATGAAAGTTTGACTGAGATTGAAAAGCTTGCGGGTCCTCAAAACTTCTCACAAAAATCATCCCATCACCAGCATCGCCACTGAACGTCAGTGCAGCACGGTTGGGAAGGCCTGGATTGCCGATGAGTTACAAATTCGGCGTCATTGTGAAAGGTCTGCTGGGATATCGAGTAGTTATTGATAATTCTGTAGATGAAAGAACCTCATTAGATTCCCAAATAACAAATATATTGGTGAGAAACTGTCTCAGTTGTTTTTATTAATGCATCCTCTTCACTTGAGCTTACAATTCCTACGTACCTACAGCTCCGACTCCCTGTTGAAATTCTCCAATACATCATTGAATGCCTCAGCAGAATAACATGGAGTGATGCCTCCTCCTTTTCACAAACCTGCAGACTTCTCCGCTCCCTCTACATGAACTCTAGCGCCAAGGTGTGGCGTCGTCGATGTATTGAGCTTTGGCATGCAGATCCTTTTCAATACGCCTCGTACATGGACATCAACAGCAGAGATTTTTGGAAATCGGTAGACAGGAGTAACCGCGCTTGGCTTGCTGGCCGTCATGCGTTTCGCTTTTACGGTACGGTATATTTCGATAATCACCTCTAAATGATCATAGAAGAACCTCTTGACCTTTTTTTTGCATCAACCACCATGTCCTTATCTGAGCGCTTCATCGTTTACGGCTCAGATGATACGCACACTATTTTCACGCGTTACCTCACAGACCAGCTCGTAGTGCGGGACCTCCAAACCATGAAAGTTAGTCAAGTTATGGGAGGCTTTAAGCTTAGGAATGTGTGCGTGTGTGGGGATTTTATTGTCACAGATGACGGGTCTTCGGATTTAAGGGTGACGCGTATCACGAATGAAGTTGTAAAACCGGCTGAGAGGGAGGCTAAGGTTGCGTTGTTGCATCCGCCACATATCAGCCCTCAACCGTTAATTCCGACGCCTTTGATTGACGATGTTGTCTCTCCTGATCCGGTCGCTATGTTACATATTGGCGACGACATGACCGTTGGTCTAATTTGCGATCCTTTGAATAAGGTAAAGCTTTGTAAACAAGGCTATTGTTAATCTCTTCTTTAGCACGTTATATCGGCATCTGCATCCGGTAATATGTGCATCTGGGACATGCAGTCTTTCTCCCTAGTCGGACGTTTCACAGAGCGTCCGAATATTTCGTCTATCGGTTTGTCTGGACCCCTTCTCATAACCGCAGGGGGAGGAATCGATGATCAGGTAGAGCTGCGGGTACTATTTTTTAGACATCTAATATATATTAAATAGTTCATCCACTGCTGGGATCTTCCTCGTCGTTCCCGCTTCCGGATGCTTTCCATCAATTACCATACAATATTTCTGTACGCGAAGCTTCTGAGAATCACACCACCCAAGCCTTCGCATTTGTGGTCTGTGGATGCGCTTGCAGTGTCAAATCGGACTATTGCGTGTAATTTTGGGTATCAGGGGACGTACCTTGTTTTTGAGAGATTTCGATTGAAGTGGATTGTGAATGATCACATTGAAGGAAGTTTGGGAGGCTTAAATACTCCTAAGGTGAGGTTTATGCACCTTTTCTTTTTATTCTTTCCTCGGTACTTTTTTTTATATTTGTTATCTTTGTCATGAGCTCCGATTTTTTCTACTACTTCATATTATCTCCGATTTTTATGTCATCTAACTTGTATGCAGGTTTGCCTAACGGATCGCTTCCTGTTCACTGCCGCGGATACCCGCTCGTCCATTGCAATGTGGGACCTTAAAACGGGCCACCTTCTCCGTCGGCTCAGTGAACCCGCGGTCCCGCCACTGGTCCCTCCCGCCAACAAGAACTCGTCACTTCTATAACCTCAATCAACGTCACACCTGACGGAACCCGTCTCATTGTGTCAGCCTTTGGTGGAACGCTATACGAGTGGAAAGTGATTTACGATGAAGAGGGTGAGAAAGACACGTCGACGTATGATGACCTATTAAAAGTTTCGAGGGAGGCGTTGGATGGGGTTATGGGTGAAAGAATGAAGAAGCGGTTTGTGAGGAGGTGGGAGGGAAATCGCGGATGGTAGTTTTTTTTTGACCTCATTGGGAGTTAGTGTGTGTAATGTTTTTGTCACACATTGTTAAGCTCGTCACTCTCCTTTAATTACTATATAATCTCTTTCAAGCAAGTTTAGCACATCGCAGTGATAATAGTAAATCCATTTTTAAGAACCATAGGAGCCTTTAATCATTTAAGATCACGTCTGTCGCAGCATATGTCCGATCATTAACGGGACAAGTGAACGGTTCCTCGCATTGTTTATTCAAAGTACTTTACAGCTCGAAATGAGACTTCTGAAATTTTACAGGAACGGCCCACAGCGACTTTATGTCATCTATATCCACCAACCCCGATACATATAAATAAACACCAAAGTAGCAATCAGTGCAAGCCCAATCCCAATTTCCTGGGAAACCTTCCACAACCTCGCTGTTGTTGTTATGGGCGGCTCTTGCGGCGGCAATTTCACCTCATCCATCTCATCCTCATCGATTTCCTCCACGTCCTTATGCGAAACGTCAGCGTCGTCACCTGAAGGCTTTTCCGGCGACTTCGCAGTCGTCATAGATGGCTTTGCTGTTCTAGTAGGGACCTCCTTCGTTTTCCCAGCAGTCTCCCCTTCCCCAAACTCCCATAAAAGTACTCCAAATACTCCAACACCTTCGCCTCATCACTACAAGTGTAAAACGTAGCATTTTTCATCCGCTCCTTTACATTCTCATCCTCGTCCTCCGCTGAAACTATTCGATCAAGCCACCTTGTCCCGTCTTCATTCGAATCCGCACCAACCTCTTTCGCCCACAACGACAAAAGATCGATGACCTCCCCGCTTTTTTTAGCAATAAGCGCGGCGTAGGTGGAGTGCGTGGACATGTGCGGGAAGAGAGAGGATTTCGTGAACGGTTTTGCAGGGACGGAGTGGCACCAGACTACATGCCAATCGGGTGTAAAGCCTTGGGCGGTTGAAAGGAGCCGGAGAAAGACAGCGCAGGTGAGGAGGGGGTGGTCGGGAAGAATATAGTTTGCCCAAGATGGTGACTTCTTCTGCTGCGAATCAGAATGTACACTTAAAATAGGCTGATTACCGAAAGAAACGGATTCTCGCCAACAGGGAGCATTCCTTTTCGAAACTTTGGAAATACAAGTCGCATAGCGCGTTCCAGATATTCTTGAAACGACGTTGTTGACAGTATAGGCGCGACTTTCAAATCCCAGTATTCTAGCTGAGATCTGATTTTTGTCTTTGACATGAACGCTCGGACGTCCTGTCAGCCGTTAGTAAAAATGGTTAGAATCAAGAGCGTCTTACGAAAGAATTATGTCGCAAATCCATCAGCATTCCAATCATTCGTTTGTCGAAAGCTCCGTCAGTCTTTCGAGGCCCTCCAGCCTTCTCTGCCGCACGTGTTGCCTCCATGTAACATTGCTTCAAATCCGCATCATCAGGTGAACATTTCAAGCCACCCTGAAAGGCGGCCGCGGCTTCTACATATCGCTTGGACCTCATGAGAGCGACACCTAAACCAGATGAAACGAAAACAAGGTTAAAGATGATGCCAACGCCGTAACAATGACTTATTTTAACGTGTGAACCTAAGCTTACCTTTACGATACCACCCTTTTGACCATGTCGGACTTGCAGAAATACAACGATCCGCCATCTAGATTACAATTGGCATGTCAGATGATGAATGATCAGGATAGGCGGCCTACATCCAGAGCTTCGTCCAGTCGACCAAGTTTAGTAAAGGCCAAAGCAGAGTTTGAAAGAATGGCTTGTATTTACGGGATCCAGTTTCAAACCCTTGGTCCATTTATCCAGAGCTTCAACAACTTTCCCAGTCTTAACGGAAGACGTCAGCACATACAGCAAACACACAATGATTTATTTACAAACGCATTCTCACCTTAAAAAGCTCATTACCCTCCTCTTTTAACGTTAAAGCGTCGTCAACGTTCTTCGCTCCCTTCTTCAGCAGTTCTGTTGCGAGCTTCTTGTACGTGGCCGATTTCTCCTTATCCCCCATTGCTTCATAAGCACTCGCCAATCTCGCCGCCGACGCTGTCCGAGACGTATAGCATCCCGGAAGAAGCTCTTCAGAGCTATGAATATCCTCTTGCCGGAATGCAGCCTCAGCGTCCTTAATAGCTTCTGGATACTTTTTCAACTGCATATCTTCCCAGATAAACTATGGTGAGTTTGCGCGTGGTATACAGCCATGCATGCACAAAAGCAACGACTTACAGCATGTCGACCTTGAGAGCAGCGGAACGGCTGGATTCGGAACTTTCCCTCCATCAATCAATTTCGTGAAAGCTTTTACGGCTGCTCCATAGTCTTTCTTTGCAATCGCTTGTTGTGCCTCAACCAGAGCCTTTTGGACGTCTGACATTTCATCAAGATTTTTCGGTTTTTTTTTTTTTTCAAATCAAGAGTCGATGGCTAAAAAGGACAAGACAGCAAAGAAGGATGCGGGTCATCAAAAGGAAACGATCACGGTGAAATCAAAGAGCAAATCCAAACATGGCCTTTCATTCAAGTCGATGGTGGTGGAGTTTAAGGTCTTTTTGCCGCCCGTGTTTGCACGGAAGCCGGGGCAAGGTGTGCTGGAGTATTTGTCCAAATTCCTTTTGAGGTGAGGTTTTTCGCTTAAGTTTGGGCGACGCTGATGGGTGGTTGTTCTGGTCAGATACGTGCCGGAAGTTGGAGGTGTTGTGATTTCGTTCAACGACGTTCAGCTTCTTCAGACCGCCGCAAGGATCATGTACGAATGCCCATATTCCACCATCTTGATCTCGGCAACGCTTACTGTCTTTTCACCGGAAGTCGATTCTGTCGTGGGTTAGTGATCGTGATTTTAAACCATATTAAGACTTTATTCTTTACGATTAGTGGGTATTGTCAACAAAGTTTCTCGGATCACATTGGGTTGCTCGTCCATGGCGTGTTCAATGCTTCGATTGCGGCAGACCAGATTAGGAAATACGAATTCGCATGGAGAGATAATCTCTCTGGCTGGAAACGTCTTCCGAAAGACGGACCTGATGCCATCATTTTACCTGGATCCATTTTGAGGTTTACCGTCACAGGGTAAGTTTCCACTTACTAGTCGTCACTCGTTTTAGTGGTAATAAAAACCAAAACTAACGAAATGTAGGCTTACAAAAGCCAACGATATTTTGACGCTTTCTGGGTCGTTATTAAAGCACACTTCTTCCACCGGAATTGTCCACCAAGATGGCACTTTTTCTGCACCGCCCGCGTCGTGGGCGAATCCCCATACCGAAGGGGAAGGGGAAGCGGGCTACGCGGAAGAGTTTAAAGAGGAATACAAAGAGGAAGATGATTTAAACGATGACGATTTGGAAGAAGACTCGTTGGACGATATTGTTATCGCGCCAGCGGGACCTTCGAAAAAGAAGTCGGCAAAGGGGAAGAGAAAGACTGCAGAAGATGAGGATGAGACTGATGAGGTGAAGGAGGACGAGGAGGAGGAAAGTTCGTCAAAGAAGACGGTGAAGGGGAACCGGATACCTCAGCCGATGGATGTTGATGAGGTTGTAAAGGTAAAGGAGGAAGTATTGGAACCTTCCAAGAAAAAGGCGAAGAAACGCAAGTCGGAAGTTTTCGCGGAAAATGACGATGAAGAAGAGACGAATGTGGAGGAGAAACCGAAGAAGAAAGTGAAACAAGAGCCGGTAGATAATGGGCGGGCAGCGAGCCCCGTGAAGAAGAAGAAGAAGAAAACAGCATAGAGATTCTGTTTTTTTTTCTGGTGAATGTCATTTGGCTCTATGGGAAGTCGGTTCCCTTTATATTTTTTTATTTCTTTGTTTGTTTGATTGTATTTAATAGATATTCGCTGGCAACTTTTGCAGAATCATACTCGGACTTCTGATCCTGCTTTAAGACGTTCCACAGCTGGAATGACGCTCACAGCCTGTTTTATACAAATATCATTAACGTTGAGCGTTTAAACGGCAACGGTCTAACCTTGGTTTCCAAAAGCGTTAGTCTTCTCTCCAGCTTTGCCAGCGTTTCATCCAATTTCGCCATGCCAAGCGTCGAGTGTTGCTCTACGTAAAATAATCAGATCCCACAGCAACAACAGAGTCTTTTTAGCAGATAAGAATAACCCATTTAAAGAATGAAATATAAAGTCACCAAATCTTGTAAGAAAACTCGATAGTTCTTGGACAGCCTGGCTCAAGACCTCAACCTGGTCGTTATTGTCCCATTGCTGGGCGAGGGTTGACTGGATTTGTTTGTGACAGTTGAGCGACATTTTTCGAGACAAACCTCGCAATAGAAGGAAAAGTTTGCCATCTCACATTAAAATGGTGAGTTACGAGGCCTTTGCATGCGGGAAAACGTCTAACCATCGTCGCTTTCTTTAAACAGAATGAAGACCTTCAGAGGCTTCTCGCCTCTTTAGCACATCATCGTCAAACACCGCATCTGCTCCGCCTCAAAGACCATCTCAAGGATCTTCCTTATACGCATCTGAGACAACTGTGAGATCCTCCTTCCCTCCTATATCATTTGACTAACTCGCCTTCAAGAACCTTTACGGGTGCATCGCAAACTAACGTAAGAATGAAACAATATTAAAGATCTAACCTTATGTGTAGCCTACATCATCTCTCCTCCTTGGCGGTGCTCTATCATCACTCTTCCCGCCCGCTCCACAAGAGACATCATTCGACGTCCTCTCAGCTCTCGCAATGCCGCTCACATCGTCCCTTGTCGAGCAAGTTCGTGCGGCTTATAAATCCCAAGGCCCTCAACCTTCTTCCGGCGTATCCTTCCGACCATCCACCATAAACGCATCATTAAACCAAGACACAGGCGTATCATCATTCTCAACACCATCAACATCGCATTTACCACAGAACTCTTCTCACATGAATATTGCCGCATCTTCAAACAATGCATCATCGTTGACAATCGCATCCCTTTTAGAAAGCCTTCGCGGATCATCGTCGTCATCGTCATCATCACAGTCAACGTCTTTACAATCTATACAATCGCTTCATTCATCTTCTCATCACTCTACGCTTCCACCGTCTTCTTCCTCTCGTGATCTCCCTTCCTCTTCTTCGCAGCAGTACGCGTCTACCTACACTCCATCCGCTTCGTATACCCCATCTTCATACACTCCATCCGCACCGTATACCCCGTCCTCCTACACACCATCCACATCATATACCCCATCTTCTTACAACCCCTCGTCATCATCGTCATCATCATCATTCCCACCATCGTCGTATACTCCTCCTTCTTCCTCCCATTCATCGAACCTAAAACCCCCAAGCCCTCCCGCACCTATGCGCATCACCCCCCAAATCATTGCAGAATTGGCACGTATGGCGGAAGAAACCAATTTATTCGAAACCATGAAAACGATGCACGAAGAGCAGGTAGACCCCGTTTTTTCTTCTTAATTCGCTGAACTCAATATTAAACAATTTTTTTTTTTTTTTTTTTTTTTTTTTTTTTTTGGAAGATGGAAAGAGAGAGCTTTCTCCTAGCTCAACGGAAACTCCTGCTCAAGAAACACGAAAAAAAACGAGACGAACTCATGGCAGAGTAAGCCCCCCCCCGCACCCACCTCATCTCCTAATCCCATCAGTGAAATCATAGGCCGCCTCACTCAATCCAAAACCGACGCTCTCGAATCCCAACTCCACAAGGAGCTTTGCCAATTCGATGCTTTCATGGGAACAGAGATGACCAAACTTTGGAAACGTCATCAAGGAGAAATGGAAAAGGTAATACATCTTGTTTGTTTTCATCGGCAAATGTCGTTGGTTGAGCGATTTCCATTGTTTTTAGGCGAATGTACCGTTGTTTAGGCCGACGGATGTGCCGGGGGAGGTGCAGATGCAGAGAAAGGTTGTGGCGTTGTTGGTGGATATGATGCCGGCGGGATATCTTTCTCCGACACCGGCTGATACGTAATTTTTAGACGCTGGATTTGTTGACGATTTTATAGTGTTTTTTTTCTCTCTTTTCTTTGGTTGAGGGATTCGCCATGGGCAAATAGCAGGTTTTGCTTCGTAGATGAAAAAACAGCGGGGTGGACAGATTGAAATTGACGTTTCATTTATTAGAGGTGGAGGCGTTCAGCCATTTAATGAGATATTGGAAGGATACGGTGCTAGTGGTGGATAGAAAGTTACTACGTTTGTTAGCTTACAATTAATCTTTATAAATCGAGTCGTATATATATCTGTAGTTGGGATTTTCATTTTACAAAAGATATGTTTTGAACTTGCGCATGTGAGGTCAACATACGAAAAAAAGGGTAAGGAATATTCGACACAATGAGATATGACGTCCCTATTCATCGCACCGGCTTCAATATCAAATTTATCCAACTGGAAACCTCCTCCTAAATTCATACCGCGACACTTATGAAAGAATATAAAAAGTAAGAGAGCAACAAAAGATTTGATTCGTCGAGATATACAGAATACAGAGAGCCGGTTGATACGATTTCTTACAAAAACAATAATCGCAAAGGTAAAATTTATGAAATAAAAAGATAATGAAACGGTCACGAAACAAATTTCTGCAAAGGATCCACATTCATATCCATGCCAACAGCTTCATCCGTCTCAATCCCAAGTTGTTCCTAAAAAGGGGCCAAATCAAAACATTTCCAAAGGAAGGAAGAAGAGATCATACCATCAATTCCTTTGGATTCCCCGGTAAATTCTCCGTCACCGTTCTCCAAGCCTCCATAAACATCTTTTTCCGTTGTCTCCACATCAATCTATACGTGTCATACATCCAAGTGATCTTGGTGCGTTCCTCGTCCGTCACGAGTTGTTGACCGTCGCGGAGTTGGGTGAGGCGGATTCGCATGGCGTCGGTCTGCAACAGTGGGGTTTGATGAGGAAAATAGGTGGGGAGGGAAAGGGGTGTAATACCTCTTGTTTAAGCGATTCAATCTTGGATTCCATTTCTTCGTTGGTCATGGCAGAGGTCAAAATGTTGAGACCTAGGAAATGAAACGAAGCCCCTCACCGTTAATCACCGAAACATACGGTCAAAAGCTGATAAAGGAGAAAAAAAGAGGAACTTTATCAACCCACGTTTTTCCATCTCCTTATTCTACCGATCCGATTAGAAAAAATGTTTAATTAGATATCAGCCAAAGGCGAACAGAATCAAAGAACAGAGAAAGAATAAAATGAATCATGCGTTTACCTTGGCTGTAATTTCTGACAGATCTGACGTCGTCTTTGAGAGCGTCGCGTCGACTTCAGCGGTCTCTTCAGGGGATAAAGTTGAAACCTCCTCCTACGGAAGGCAAAAAATGTCAATTCACAAACCATCCTCTGGCAATGCGTTAAAAAAAAAAAAAGAGAAAACATGGCATGAAGAGTGGTATGGAAAAGCGAACGAAATTTCTGAGCAATAGAAAGGTATCGAAAAGAGAGTGTTTTGAGTAAATTAGATAGAATTGAGGAAATAAAGAGGATCGATAATGTTGAATTGGAGGTTGCGGAAACGGCCCAAAAGAAGAAAAAAGAGTTGCAGGGGATATTGTCACTGCCAACAGGGATTCTACTGATAAGTAGAAAGAACAGCACAATAAAGTAGTTTCTCATATACAAAAAAAAGGTTCCTCTCACCTGCTTCGCCACATAAACCCACTGTTTCCCATACTGCTTCCCGTTAATCTTACCTAGTAACAGAAAACAGTAGTAAGACGAATGCAAGCGACTCAGTCAACTCACTCTCTTCCACGAGTTGCGCAAGGATCTTTTGAACAACAGGTTTCGCAAATGCGCCTTTTAGGTCTAACAGGGCAACGAGTCAGCAAAGGGAGATGATGTTGTGTTTGAGGGGCTTAACTGGAGAAGATGTCGGTGGCGCTGTATGGACGATTCTTTTCCTTGACATATCTGGAAGGAGGAGAGCGAGATGGATGCAGATGATGAGAGAGTTGGTGATGGATGGATGTGGGAGAGCGAGAAAGGATGGTGAATGAGATAAAACCGACATTCAAAAGACAAGAAGAGAAGGGAAGTGAGTGATTATGGAAATCCAAAACGGTGTCAAGGGTGTCAAAGGTTGTGATGGTGGGGATGTCGAATGTTTGAGTCTTCACCTGAGGATGGCATCGGCGGCTATAAAGGTTTGGAGATGAGTCAGATCATGAAAAGTCTAGATTGAAGGTCTGCTAATGTCTAAAAAATCATTCATGCGATAGAACCCAACGCAGTAGTATGCGATTGAACAGTGGTTTTAAATAATGTTGATAGTATACGGATGACGACTCCAAAACCAGCATCTCCTTATATCAATCCTCTTGTTTACCGACAGAGGGCATCGCATGAGCAACATGACGACGAAACAGAGATGTGATGCCATACCGTCATTGCCCGAGGCGGCCTTCTTCTTTGGCGGCATCCTTCAAACTGATGGTTTGAGTTTGGACCGTGAGTAAATGTCTCTTTTGAGATTTCGGACTTGTTGGACAATTACCGGACAAGAGCAAGACTTTTTGACTGAAAGGGCAATTTGACTTATGCCATGAGTCCTACTTAACCTAGCCTTTCACCTGATGAGTGTCGTTTCTGTAATCTGTATACATATGGGTGTGCAATGTTAGATGCAGGCATAGGAGCTGGCTAATAAGATATTTAACAATGGACATGAAAGTGAGGACTGTGCTGGCGGAGGTGATTCTGTTATACTGTCGAAAGTGAAACCCACTATCAGACTCACAACATATCCAACCCTAACAACTCAGAGCTATCCCAGTCTCTTCATCATCCTTTACAAACTTGGACTTTTACCAAGTGTCAATAAATCATCAATTGTTTACCGTCAAGTATGTAAATGATCCAGAATGATTGCGTAAGATTAAAAGATCACCGTCTGTTGTCGTTATTGTTTATTACTAGTCGACACCAAAGGTTTATCATTCATTTTCAAACCTTTATTAAATAATGTACATATTGATGTGAATTACTTCTTAATCAGAGGCTGGTGCTTCCACTGTGTATGTATTTAATATATATTTAACTAGAGGCTGAATTTGGATGGAGTCAAAGTCCACCACAATCAGTCATGAAAATGAATAATAGCATAATATTGAACGAAAGACCAGCCAGTTTCCAGCCAATTATTTATATAGCGATGATTTAATTGCATGTACGGGCGCAGTTCAATTGTACGGGCGCAGTTCAAGTATATAATATTATATATTTATTATTAGTAGTATTACATAATAGTATATAATAATAGTAGTAATAGGGGATTTTGTCATTTTGAAGGAAGGGAGAAAAGAAGAGGGATGAGGGACTACTGACAACTGACAAGAAAAGAAGGAGGGAGGGATTGAGGGACTTGAGACTGAGTCTGACTGAGTATTGATGATGAGTCACAAAACAAGGTTGTATTCTTCTTATTATTTATGAGTCATTTGAGTAATGTGTAACACTGATATTTGTATTACAACAAGTTTTTCCTTTTTTATTTAATTATATATTATTTACTCCTTCTTCTCTTCATCTTCATCTTCATCTTCTTCTTCTTATAGTTGTTCTTCGCAATGCCACCTCATCACTCGCTCATACATAATAAATAATATTTATAATAGTCCCCCATCAAAAGAAAACCCAAGCCCTATTATATATAATAATAAATAAATAATAAAATATTTATATCGATTTTAAATATTACTTGTTATTATCAAATAAATATAAATAGCAAACCACACACCCTCTCTCTCTCTCTCTTGGTACAAACACTTTTCTTCCAACTCATTTATAACTTATTGCTTCAATACATACACACATACAGTCAATGGCAGACACTATCATCATCAATCCCTATACCACCATCACATCAACTACTACAAGTGCAATGGGAGACAACAACAACTGCAAGAACATGTCGTTATCATCAACTTCTGGATCATCAGCATCATCAGCATCATCAGCATCATCATTCTCTTCAGTCTCTTCGTCTTCAGTCTTTTCACCAGTCATGTCTAATGGCACATTGACTCCTCCCCTAACACCACCCTTGCCTACAAAGACCATGTCCTCTTTGTCATGTCATCACATCCACCAGCAACCATCCACCTTCACTCCACTCTCTCCCGCTCCATCCACAACGTCATCCACATCCACCACCTCCTCTGTTCGGCGCATGGACTCTGGATTCTTATCCCGCAACCCATCAGCACCATCAGCAGTAACAGAGGCCGAACCACAGGCACCTTGCTATTCTGACACTCATGAAGACATGACATGGGATGCCAGAATCACCGACAACAACGAGCGCAATGCCAGAAAAGCTGTCCGTTACGCCCTTCGCAATTCTCGCAGCATGGACAGCTTCCACATCCGCTCAATCATTGGATTTGGCTCTAACGGCGTCGTCCTCTCAGCCTCTCCTCTAGACTCACAAACACCCACTCGCTACGGCCATCAAGATTATTTACCGCTTTACCAACCCCACTGCCATCGAACCCGTTGAAACCCGCATTCTGGACATCATCAGTTCTCAAAACCTCACCCCAACATTCTCTCACACATCATGCACTGGGAAGACTCTCGCCACTTTTACCTCGTCACTGATCTTCACGGTCAGCACAGTGAAAAGAAGCAGTCCAACCATTCCGGAGGCCTTCAGTTCTGGAACCCCCGCCACCAACGTCGAGAGTCTTACCCTATTTCCCCTGGGTCTTGCGACCTTTGGTCGTGGTCTCTCTCCATGTCTCAACGCCCTCACCATCCCTCCACCGCAACACCCCCCTTTGGCAACACCCGCCGTCGCCTACCCCCTCAACCCGCCTCCGATGCTCACATGCCGCGCTATATTCTACGAGCTCGCACTCGCCATTCGTCATCTCCACTCCATGGGTATCTCCCACGGCGATCTCAAGGAAGAAAACGTTCTTGTAGACGCTACACTCCTCGACCCCACAAAACCCTCCACAAAACCCGCCGTCAAACTCTGTGATTTTGGACACGCTACCACAAACTCTTCACGATACCGTCTCACCGCTTACGGCACACGCGAAATGACCGCCCCTGAACTCATCCCCAACTTTCACCCCCATCGTCAACTCTCCACTGCCGACCCCTTTGCGTGTGACGTGTACGCATTAGGCATGGTGCTCTACTCGCTCCTCCATGTCCTGGTTGCCTTCCTCCCGCTGTTGCTCAGACTGTACGGCTGGGACAACCCATGTCGCTTCCTTATGCTGGGTGTCCGTGGTATCCGATTGGTGTTGTGAGGAGTGATATTGGGAAGGATTGTTTGGATCTGTTGCAGAGGATGACGGCTATTGATGTGGATGTAAGGTTGTCGATGGAGGAGGTTGTGGCGCATCCTTGGGTGAAGAAATGTTTTGCATGAATGTTGTTACGCTTTGTTTTGTTGTCTCTTTGTTTTTTGCCTGCTTAATATAATATAATATATTGCCACTCTATGTATCTTATTGACGCGCTCATTCTTGGACCTCTTTTTTCTTTACTTGTGACAGTCTCTCCCTTGAAGTTACTATGAAAAAACATCAAACAAGCAATACAGGAAAAACGTTATCATGTCTCCTAATGACATTCATAGTCGATACCGCCTCCTTTTTTTTTTCTTTCGCCACTTTTTATCTTTCCCCAACTTTGTCACCTCCCCTTCCTCCCTCCCTTTCATCAGCCCTTTCACCTCCCTTGGCCTTATCGTCTTGAACCCACGACCTTCAAAAACCAGATCGGCCGATGATCCCCATCGATCCCATTTTTGTCTCCCATAAAAAAAAAAAAAAATCCCCGTCACACCTTCTCTCACCCCTTGTGTCCCCATTGAATTTGACCAAGGAACCACATCTTTCCAGCCGAAAAACTCTAATTTGGGAGACCACAAAGTTACAAAGTGATCCGCGGGTGATCTATTTGAGTTTTGTGAGGCGGGTGTCAAAATGAGGGTGATCCTGAATATCATTTGCAGTATGTTTTTTTCTCTTTTTCTTGTCTTTTTTCTACCTTTTTTTAGAGTTTTGTCCCGCAGTTTTTGAGCTTTATAATAAATACCAATGTTTTGGAAGCATGGATGTTAATTAGAGTTTGGTTTTTTTAGGATATTGGGGTGTTATGTGCGAAAGTGATGAAAGAGTTTCACCAGCTTAATATTCTTTTAAAAGACAAATACCATATGTTTTTGTAGGGTTAAGCAGGGGTATGAAGATTTGGTGATAGACAGCGTACCATTGAATCTGGGCGGGAGCAGCATTCTGCATTAGTTCAAGAATGAGGGAATCCGCCCGAGGAATAGGTTCTCTGCGGGGTAGAGTATAGGACGTTGTGTTGGTGATAAACGATACACTTTTGAATAAGAGTTCGCCAAAGTATTTGTATTTGAAATTTAAACCATTGAACTTGCAATGCATCAACCATGTGGTTGTGGATACCAGGTAGAGATGCTGCAATGGCTGAGAATCTTCTGTTGACAAGGCATCACGAACAGTAGCTTCGCAATCGCCGCAAACTGCACATGTGTTGACATTTTTTTTTGTTTCACCGTCTCCTTTTTTGAGAACGACAAAAAAACGAGGTGATCTTTTTTTGGGAGGATCTGAAGATGGGATCAGCGGGTGATATAATTTTTATGTAGGATAGTGTGTTAGCGATCAATGTTTTGCTATTAAAAAAGGTTTCGCCCAAAGGGTTTTTTTTGTTTCAAGCGTTTTGAAATGCAAAGACCCAAAATGAGGAGCTAAAGCAACAGAAAGAAGAGAGGATCAAAAGAAAGAACCCATAATAAAGAAAACGAGTATACAACGAAAACAACAGAGCTGATTAATCGATGAACAAAAGAAAAAGGAAAAGAAAATGAGACAAACAAAACCAAAAGAAAGGTTGAAGGGTAGGAAAAACAACAAAGACGCAGCAAAGGGATAAACAGTTAAATATGTGTGTCCAAAGCATCCTCATCAACAGAGAAATCAGGGGCACCGCCAAACTTAGGATGAGCATGATGAAATTACCGGATCAAGCGCACATTGTAAAAGGTGTTTCGTAGGGCTCCCAGAAGTCCTCTGACGGCCCAAGATTCTCCTAGCAGACATCATAGGAAGGTTTACCCACAGCGTGGTCGAAAATCTAAAATTTTCTCGCACCTCAAACAAAACGGACTTGAACGATACCCATGGAAACTAACTTCAACTAGTTTGAGGCATACTAACGAGGACGAGGTTTCAAGCCATGATCCATGAGCTTATAAGACTTGACAGAGGTACAACGGAGCACTTTGTACCAACCTTGCTAACGTGGCTCTTGCTTAAACTCACAAACATCTGGGCGCGTCATGACAAAACAGCCATTAGGAACGGCTGATACTTGACGTAAACAGTGCGTGCCAGGTAAGCATCAGACTTTGCATGACGAGCAGTAACGCGCTCAAATATAGCTGGGTACACAACTTCATGCATGGCATCGTATTGACGTTGAAGTTCTTGGAATGACAAGAGGTGGAGGTCAGTAGTGGAGAAATCCGAAATCCCGTTGCCCAATCAACCAAACATAAGACTAGAGGGCGTAGAACCAGTAGTAGGATGCACATGGGTGCCGAGAGCGTACTGAACAATGGGCAAGAAGGCGGCCAAGTTTGAGGGACGATAAGCAGAAGAAAAACGGTGCTCAACGTGAAGATCCTGTGCCAGCAATACCACGGGTTTACTCACAAACTCACGGCTTCCATTGCTGCTGAAAAAACTTTAGGGGATCTGAAGGTCGTTAAGGCATGGATAAGTGCTGCATGAATATGAAGAGCAATTTGGACTGAATAGGACAGAGGATCACAAAACGCGTAGCCACATCACTAAGCAAAAGGGTATGACCAAAGCCATGACAATCAACTACATCCAGAAATATGTCAGTAACGAGGTGGTCAAACAAAAACTAAGCCGTACTGTGGTCCGATCAATGAAAACCTTTGGCTTCCGCCGTGACATTCAGTGCAATCAGCAACACAGTCAAGCGCATCACAGCATATAATAGGCCAGTAATGTTTTGATTGCCAAAGGCAATGGAGTAAGGCTTCACGACCGTAATGACCAAGCTCATGTGCCTGATGAAGGACAGCAGAACGCTCGGCCTCTGGGTAGTCCACGGTCAGAAAAAGTCATCCACCAAAATTTCAAAACCGGCGTGACAAAGACAAGCAGCAAGATGACTATCTTTTAGACCAGAAGTGAGAATATGAATGACGTTGAAAATGTAAGGCAAAGACGGGACAGCTTGTCTGGGAGAACGTTGGCAATACCAGGAAGATGCAAAATCAAACTGAAATATTTCCTCATCCACCCTAAATACATTGAGTCCAGATGCTTCTGAAAGTGAAGAAAACGTAAGGCTTTGCTATCAGTTGCAAGGTACATGGGACAACATACAGATATGATTTAAGCTTTCATAACGGAAAAACAAGACCAAACCCCATCTGCTAAGCTATGGTATACAGAGGTAGAACCACATAACGGGTGACAAGACTAGCCCCTAGGATGTACTCCTAGGTCAAGAGGCAAGCCCTACTCCTTTTTTAGTGACAGCAGGGATTTGAGTTGCTAACGTTGTTGTTCTAATTGTTAATATTAAAGTGAAAAAAGAAGGAAAGGCCAAGAGACTACCATTTTAACATGTTCTATCTCAACCTCATCCACTTAGGGCTCTTCTCATGCTGCTCTCCCACTCACAGGAAAACATGATTTTGGACCCTGTTGCAAATAAACTGTCTGTGATTAAACAGTGATAGAATGTCTGTTCAGGAGAAATTCTATTGCTTGGATGCTTATTTTGCTCTACAACAGTGATTTGCAACATCTTTGAAGATGCTGTAATTAATAAATAATTGCTAGATACTCAACTCTCCATATGGGGATATTTGGGGAACTAAATCATATTGGGTTTCATCTTTCTAGTTTGTTTTGCTTTCCCGCATTCTTTATTTCACGAAGTTCATTTATGCCCCCGCACTGTTTCCTGCCTAAACTTCTGAGTTTAAATTTATTATTTGTTTTGTTGCTCATACCATTGGTATCACTGTTAATCCCCGCACGTGAATCCCTGCAAGTGACTTGGTTAAGTTACTTTACATGTTTGTTTGTGACAATGAGGGATGAATGGGTCATAAGACCTTGTTAGCTAACTTTACATGTTTGTTTGTGACAATGAGGGATGAACGGGCATAAGACCTTCTTAGCTTGGAGTCTTACTTTTTACCTGTAATGTTTTGGAAGCGTTTGATAATAAGAAGTTAGTTGTCATCAGTAATATTCAGTAATCACCTCCAAAGACCTCGTCACCAATTTACGTTCATTATTATAAGATTATTAGTTATTCTGTGTATTTACAAGAGCCCTGTAAACCCCTACAAGTGGTAGCACTTTGTCTGGTTGGAAGAGGAGTGAACAATCCATTTGAGGGCCAAAGAGTAGAGCAGAAGAGACGGGTTTGAGAACAGCAAGAAAGAAGCAGTAAGCCCAAGTCACAAACAACAGCACAAGAAGATATCAAGAGAAACAAGATGACTTAAGAAAAGGACGACAAACCTGTGATGTTTGATGGCACACAGTTCCACATCTGGAAGTGCCGCATGGTTGGGTACCTCAAAGGCAAGGAGGGCCTTTGGAAGATTGTTGAGAAGGGTCGGACGCCCTTTGCTATTGTTGACACGCCTACAAACGCCGAAAAGAGAACTAGTTTAGAAGAGGATGACCTGGACATGAAAGCGAAAGCAAGAATTGAATCAAGACTTCACAATATCATCCTACCATTGATACAGGATGAGTCTACGGCAAAGGCAACTTGGGATAAGATCATTGAGAGCTATAAGAGAGAGGCTTAGACAAACAGAAACACGATAAGACGAAAACTCATGAACATGAAGATGAAAGAAGAAGACAATTGAAGACTTACATCGCGGAGGTCTTGTCAACCATCCAGCAATTGAAGGCTGCGGGGCAGGACACGGCAACCTTGCAGCACATCTCCATCCTGTTGACAACCCTTTCAGAAGCATACGACATCATCCTCAATCTCCTTGAGAACAACCCCATAGCAGAGACAAACTATGCTTATGTGGTTGGAAAGCTGTTAAACCACAAAACGAAGATCAAATAGAGGAAAAAGGAGAATGAAGACAAGGAAGGTGCCCAGGCTCATGCCACGGGGCGCAACAACAACTACCAACAAGGACAACGCGGTGGTGAAGATCGAGAGTGTTATAATTGTGGCAACAGAGGACATCTGGCAAGAGACTGGGGATAGCTACTGGGGTCAAAACAGTTGACGTTGTGATCTTCTCTTGACCCATTCACTCCCTACCTAGCTTCAACTAGGGGTAGGGGATAAGAGTAAAGGAGTTGCTCCAGCAGAGCAAGTCCACAGAGCACCCCCTAGGGACAGGATGTACTCCTGAGCCTAAGTGATGTTGTTGTTGTTTGGCGATGGTGTGGGTGAGTGATTGCGAGATTCTGCTTATTTAAGGGAGAAGGGAACATGTCTAGTATCTTCATTATCAACTTACCTTGCTTCTAAACCAATATCAGCACCAGATTGTCTCAGGCAATAAGGGATGGCTACAAGTCTAAATGCCACCCTACCATGGCACCTTCTGGAACATGGGCTCTTGTTTGCCTCTCAGGGCTTAGAACAGGGTAACCTCACTCATTGACTGCCATAAGCGCCTGATCATCGGGTCGGAGAGCACCAGAGGTGGAATTTAGCTGACCAAGCCTAAACTAAAGAACACTGACAATGAGGAGGACCCTTAGGTTCCGATTGCAGCCTTCTGCTTCGAACAGCTGGATTGCGGCTTCACCAGGTGGCAGGGGGTAGAGAGGTGGGCTGCCGAATCAACTCAATATCAACTACTTAATTTAACAGGTACAAATCAAATCAGGAAATTTTTTATATTAAAGTATTACACAAAATACAAATAAATAATAGACACAACATGTGCACACACACATAAACGGCACATATGCGCGCCACCTCCTTCAATAAAAACCCCATAAACGTGGGGAAAAAGTAAATATAGAAAACCCAGAGGGACAAGAAAGAAGGATTCAATATGATGCGTAAATATAAGCTTCAATGTGGGATATAACGACACTCAACAGACTTTAGGCAAAATGTCCTTATGAGCCGTAGGCCATGTGAATAAAGTAATTCTTCACAACGTATGTTACCAAAGTACCAGTTTTAGACCCAACACGGCCCGTAAGAACCGGTACCAAAATACGGCTGGGTCGGGCGGGTTGGCGGTAACCAGTCTGTAAGTATACAAACCAATATACGGCTGCGTTGGATGGGCCGGCTGTAACCAGTCTGTAAGAGCACTAACCAACACGGCCGTGTCCCGCTGTCCGGCCGTAACCGGTATGTAAGAACCGTTACGAAAACACGGCCGGGTCCGGAGGCCCGGCTGTAACCGGCTTGTGTGAACCGTACCATAACACGGGCGTTCCAGCCGTAACCGGTTTGTAAGAACCAGAACCAAAACATGGCCGTGTTTGTCTGGACGTCCATAACTGATCTGTATAAAACAGTTACCAAAGGACAGCTGGGTTCGGCGGGTTGTCCGTAACCAGTTTGTATAATACAGCAGAACCAATGAAATGAGCGTACAGAGCTCCCGTATACGGCCAATCCTTTTGGAGCGTTCGGAATTAAATATTTCAAAAATAAAGAGCCCTGTGTAGTCTTATGAAATAAGGGCTTTATATGCAATAAGTCCTTTAAGAGCCTGTTCCCGATGTTTTAGGGAACAATTTTTTTGAATACTTTTAGTTTTGGCCCTACACGGTCTCCATACTCAAGGTAACATCCACAAAATAAAAAGGTTGGTACAGCCGTATACGGTCTCCATGCTTAAGGTTATATCCATAAATAGGTTGGTACGGCCGTATACGGACTCCAATATCTTACAGCTGTGAACGGTCTCCATACGTAACATCCACAACATAAATAGGTCAGTACGGCCGTATACGGTCTCCATACTTAATGTAAAATCCACAATATAAAAGGACAGTACGGCCGTATATGGTCTCCATACTTCAGGTAAAGTCCACAACATAAAGGTCTGTACGGCCGTATACGGTTGCTATACTTTTGGTAAATCCAACAACATAAAAGGCCGGTACAGCCTTCTACGGTTTTGTACGTAGGTAATGTTGACAACATAACAAGCCTGGACGGGATGGACCGCGCTAGGTATATTTATATACTAAAATATTACTTATGATGAATTGATATAGAACACATGTTTTATCTAGAATTATGACACTTATACAGCTGAAGAAATGCATCAGAACCAAGGTGCGCCAGATTTTGGTGTTGCTTTTGGTTGTGTGCACAAACGTAAATATGTATAGTCATGTTTGCATGACCTTCTGTCATATAGGAGGTTGATTTCTTCTTCTGCGCCCATACCCTTGTTTGCTGACTCCTGATAGCTAGTGTTGAGGTCCCCAATGTTAACATTGGCTCTATAGTGCATAGCTTGGGATGCGATGGAGCATCCAACGTGTGAGTGCGAGTGAAAGTCATCTATCATGAAGCGACAGTCCTTGAAAAACTCATACTCTCGTAGCATACAATAATCTGCAGCATGGCAGTTATTGTCTGCGAGACAATATGCTGTTCTAAATCTGAAGAATTTGTGTTAACCACGGACTTAATGTTTATCTACCTAGTAAAAGAGTTGAAAAACGTTGTTGACACTTTCATTTGAAGGAAACAGGTGATGACCAATGTAAAATCAATGTCAACACATAAAACCATTGCTCCTGAAGTCAAGGTCCTGGCTCGTCTTTGCGGTGCTAGTACTTTGGACACCTCACCCCATCTGTGTTGGGGTCTAGGGCTCTCCTTTCCGGAGGTTTGGATAAGCGGGGCAGGATCAAACCTGGGGAAGGAAGTAAAAACATCCAGTCTTAACAGGCGGTTAGATGATACATGATATCTGAAATTTGGGATACTTGTATGTCAACTAATTATACAGTTTCTGAACTACCATGGAATGCCGGACATGTTTATTACGGCTGTACAGAAGCGAAATTACGCATACGGCCGTAACCAGGGCCGTACTTTCCCATTGTAAAGAATGCCTACCTTCAACCAATTTGAATCCGATGACAGATCAATAGAAGCTTCATAAGTTGATGTGTGACAACTGTGAGCCATTTTGACTCTATGCAACCTCACCAGAAGGAAGCTCACAAAAGATTTAAAGATTTGTGACATTATGTCATGATCTCCCTCAATGGAGAGATTAAACAGAACGTTGCCAAGCAGTTCCGCCGTCTAGTGGGACCACTATAATAGACATCGAATAGACACGTAAAAGACCTGTTCTAGATTATTATAAGAGCAAGTGCTAGACGTCTTATATGAACTCACTAGACTTTTCGTGTTATGTCTGGCCGCAATCTTATGGATGTGTCTAATGGAAATTAGAGTTAAAAGCACAAAGTTATGTCTAATAGACACGTAAAAGACGTCTTACAAATTCAGTTTTGAGGTGATACACAATAATTTGGAGTGGTACATCTTATGTAGTTAGGATAATAATGCGCTTATGTGTTAAATTACGTTAAGATATTTATTACTCTCAAGATGAATAACAGTGTTAGTCTGTTTGACATCGTCAACGTGGTGTTATCAATATGCAGCAACTTAGGAGTACTATCAGATTGCTTCGAAAGCCATTCTTCTGCAGTCGAAGCTTTAAAAATATGGCAAAGGTTATAGTTACAGTGTTACTTACTTTCTAAAATACCTTGCAGCTTCGACAGTTCGCTTCCTTGCTTGCCACGGAATTGAATGTTGAAGAACTTGTAATCTTCCAAGATATTGACTCCATGTATGAGGCTCATGAAAGACCTGAAACGTGGTGCATCATTGATCCCGTTATCCTAGTCGCTCCTCCCATATTGCAATGCCTTTCCTGTTGTTCACCACTGCGATTTCAGCGGATCAACGGGACTGTCAATATTTTGACCACAACAGGAGCGAAAAAAGGATTTTTGCTGAAAGCCGACTGCCGTGGACGTGCTAGATTTATACGTCACTCATTCCATCGCATCATCCTCACCTTACCACAAGAAAAGAGTTATGTACAACTACGATAACTTACTAAAACGGAGTCATCGACATTTTTGCCACAGAACTCACAACGAGGTGCGTTACAGGAGTACATTCGGACGATGGAGGACTTCGTCAAATACTTTGAGAAAAACAGCGCAAAAAAATGGGAACACACCTGCGATTCTTGCCATAGATTATGTCGAGATGGGAGCACGGTTTCTGCATCAGTGGTAGATGGAAAGGCTATGGGTAAGTTCCTTTTTCTACTAACATCATGTACTGGCAGTAATTGACTCAAAAAATACAGGGTATCAAGTGTGTAGAATTTTATCGTGCGACCTACCAATAATTACCCCGAACGACGGATTCTGTGAACTTCACTATGAAAAGTGTGGAACCACTTGCATTGTCCAAGGTTGCGATAGAAAGGTTGTGTCAGAGTCATACGATGGGAGAACGTGCTTACATACATCACACGGCGAAGTTTACTTTGCATCACTTCAACGAGATGGCGAAGGCAAAATAGAAAAAGAAGTTATTCATCGGGAGGTTGACGTGTCGGACACACTGGAACTGAATACCTCCTTCTCCAAAGAAGCTTCAAATATCCTCCCTCCAAGAAAACGAAGGAAGCAGATCTCTACAGTCCACGATGCCATTGTTGATCGAGATACTTCCACTCGCGGTGTCTTGAAATATCGAGCTAAGCGACGCTATCTTCCCGGTGTTTTCGTTAATGTATGGTCATGTGGACATTTCATCAAAGTTTTCAAAATGTTTACGTATGATCAAACTAAGGAGCTGCTTCCCGGGTTATCAAGACGTTCGAGACTTTAGGTACTTCAATATTGTTTAAGGGTTATGGTTATTAATACTTCAATTATTTAGGTAAATATCCTACTTTCATATTCTTTGATAAAGCCTGCCGATTCCTCCATCCGTCCAAAATGCCATTGATGATGTCGAAAATCCGATGACCGTGTGCTGTATCGACGTTTGGTGGAAGATGTGGTTTGGCTTGTGGATAAATTCCACTTCCGATCACATAATGACGCCAAATGCAAGGAATTATATAATCCCAAATTGCCGAAGACGCTTTTAACGATATTGGCTCATGGAACACGCAGGCCGCGGAGCAGGCAAATGCTTGGTTGCAAAGATCGCCCCTGTTCTTAGAACAACAGACCCGATTCTGCATGACTTCTACCTTTACTCTTTTGTAGATACCCGAAATGCTTGTATGGGTGTGTAATTAAAGTGTTATGGGTTAAATAAACTTATTTTTTATTCATTGCTTTGAGCTATCAACCCGTGTACATGTAACAATTTTAAATACCAAAGTATATTAGTTGGGTTAAATATTTATTTAAACCGTCCTTAAAATGCATTACTTTTTATAAGTAAAATATGGCGCTGGCTTCAGGACAAACTTATCTCGTTTGACCTTAACATACAAAAGATTTCGGTGAATAAAGTCAAAGTGGTTAATGGATTTGGGGAATGGTATTTCACTCGGCATTTCGATTGCGTCAAAAGCTGACTTAAAATGCTCGGCCAAAGCCGCGCATCCACCTGCAAGCGACCGCCATTCTTTCGGTTTCCGTTTAAGAGAAATGTAGGTCTTGCTGATAATAGGATCACTCTTAAAGAAAAAGTCAAGTACTACGATTCCCTTACAGTACTTATAGGTGTCCACCGTCTGGGGACGACTAGGCTTTTCCCTTCTCAGTCGTTCCATGGCTTTGTCGTCCGAGAGTCGTTCCCCTTTGTTTGGGTTCAAGATACGCGTGTCGTCGGTAATTCTCCAAAAAGCCATCCCAGCTTCCGCATCTGGTCAATCGTCATTTTTGGCGAAGAGTTTCTTTGCGAAAGAGACTTGGCTTCAGAATGGCTCCCAGCATTGCTAAGTCGAAGACGTTTTCTTGAAATACTTTTCCGATCATGATGGTGAGTACTAAAGTGGCCGTTTGACTTCATTTTCGCGGCCATTCGTTTTAAAGAGTTGACCATTCTTGGATCAAAGTCCTCATCACCGGAATCCGTACCACTGTCATCAATGTCGTCACGACTAGAGGGCTTGAGAGAAATACAGCTGAGCGCATCATCATCATCATCATCATCATCAGAGGACGACGAGATAGACGTATCAGGCGGTCCTTCCAGCTCTTCATGCTCATCATCCATGTCGTCAGCCTCAGAAGTAATGCCGTCACCGCGGTCCCGAGATGACTCTCTGCTTGACTGAGACTGTGACGGCCTTGCTCGTAACTCCGTACGTTTCATCGAAGACTTTCTAACCGTGCCATTCTCATTCCTGCTTGCAAAGTTTAACATGTTATATTGTACACATTTTCTAATAAAAACGTAACACTTACGGTTGTCCTTCGGGATCGTGAAGAATAATGAAAGCCTTCAGAACGGTTTTCGCATCGAGAGGGACTTTGCCAGGTGAGTCAAAGTCAAGATCACCGGTTTCCGTATCTTCGAATAAAATCTCCCTCACTTTAGGAACCGTATACCCTTTCCGGCTTAGCAGTATGGAACCGACTGATTGTAGTAGACGTTGCGCAACTTGCTGAGCTTCACTCTTTTGTACTATGTTACAGTAAGTTGAAAATTATACGCAGCGGGTCAAAGTCTAACGAAAGAAGGATAAGATCCAGACATACCGAAAACACCATCTTTGGAAGGTACGCATGCTCGAATACTTCCTTTTTCACCATACACTTGAAACATAACCTTGATGTTTGTCGGGTCGAATACTTTAGGTCGAGGTTCTTCCTTTTCGTTGTCGTTGATGCCATTGTTAACAACGTCAGCTAAGTCAATGGCAGTTGTTGTGCTTTTTAAACTTCCAGAATCGAGATTATCGCTGTCGTCATTTGCTGGTGTCTGTAGATCAACAACTTTGGGTAGATTTTTCCTTGGGCGACATCATGAACTTTGCTGACGTCGATTGTGGACAGTGGTAGTTGCTGTTCGTTATCAACCTTGGCGCCGTCACTTAGGAGGTTCTCATTTGACGAGGTCCTTCCAGCTGCATCAAGGATAATTCCCGTTCCGGAGAGAGGTTGATGTAGTCGCTCATATCAAAAAGACTTCCCCTTTCCCCCTCAAAGCCGCCGAACCTGTTAATAGCATGTTTTACAAATCTGTCAATGTTTTTAGGAAACTCACGGGTCCCGTTTGTTATGTTCCTCTGAACCTGTTGCAAGAGGCCCTCTTTTCGCAGGTAGATCTTTCGGTTTAGGATTGAAGTAAGATGGTGGGGTTTTTGTTGCAACTTCAGATTCGTCCACAGGCTCGTCCTGTTTATCTTTGTTGAAATCGAAAAATTGTAAGTGCATGGTGAAGCCCCGATTACCACAACCACTCACTTCGAACCGACTCTTTATGACTTCGTTAGCGCTTAGCTTTTGCTTGATGATAATGCGATACTTATTTGTTTTTTTTTTGAACCCTAAAATAGCGAGTTAATTCTATTAAATGCCAATCCAAACGTACTCATCAACGCATCAGCCAAATGTGAAACACAATCTTCTTTCGCCCCCATCTTTCTCCTCTCTCTGTCTTAAATCCAACCATTAGAATGTCTTCCAGATTTCTCAACTGTTGAATGTCAAGTATCGATAACGAGGTACACACAGTGCTTAAACTAGTCATGTTTATATACACAGGTAACTCCACAATATTTCCATCATTGTTCGCCTTGAAACTTCACATACGGTTTGCCGCATTCCCCAAATATGCTATGTCCATCATTAGAGTTTAAATACCTGCATGACGATATATAAAGGTTCAATTATAATTTATGATATTATGTTTCATACCTAATGACGGCTTGACACCGTGGCCACCATATGTCTTTTTTTGTCTGTGCATCGGGGCCCCTTTTATTCCGTCCATGCTCTTCATACTCTTCAACATAAAACTTTGTCCCAATATGCAGTGACTTCATTAGATAAGCCACGCTTTTTTGGGTGATCGGTGGTGTGGAAAATGGCACTCTCGGCGAAATGGGAAGTCGTGCAGTCTCAGATCGAACATTAACTTGACTCCTTGATCTTCAAGTGCCCATCTCCGCAACTTCTGGTTGCTGGTTTAAAGACTTCATTGAATTGATGAGAAGAAATAAAAAGACACTTGCCTTTCTTCCCGACGATGGTTTGTATCCACGCTGTTTAAAATTTTAAAGCACTGGCTAGATCAAAAAAAGTACCTGTTCGACATCTAAAAGATACGGTAAATGACGTGTACGTGTCTAGCAGACAAAAACTTAGTCTAACCACAATTCTCGGCCCCTTACCATACCGTACCACGGCAAGTAATCAAAAATTAAAGAATCAAAAATTCGGGGGGGGGGGGGGGTTCAACTGGTATCGGGTAGGAAGGGGAAGAAGGAGAGGTTGAAGGAAGGGGAAGGAGACGGAAGGGACAGGACGGATCTAGGTAAGACTGATTGCGTTGTTATAATGGATGATAACTATCTACAGCCTAGCATACCTTTCGATCGCAGTTGGGAATTAACGGTGAGTGTTGCGAGCTGATTAAAAATGATGTAAATCTTTATTTATGTATTAATTAACGTTATTCGTCGACCAATTATTTCTTCATTTCGGCTGCAGCGTGCGGCTGCCGAGAAGTAGCCATCGACATTTTTGGCCTTCTCAGGAAAAGGTCAGTAGCTTTTCCACACATCCAACTCGATTGCTAACCTTTTTTTGATCCCTTTCCTGGACAATCCTCTTCTCTACACTTCTCGCATTTATTCACACAAGATCCGCGGGGTGTTGCACCTTGGAAGTTAGGTAGGCAAGAATATTCTTAATTTACCTTTGCATTTGGCCAACCCGCATATTTTACACTCCCTTACTTTTTTTCCCGCTGCTCTTTGTCTTTCTGGCTGTTCCTCTCGCGTTATCGAGGGCACTGATGCTCTAACTGTTTGCTGCGCGATTTCAACAACAGATTGCGCAGTAATCTTCCATAGATGTACTTCCGATTGATGGGATATAAGGGATTCGAAAGGGTACGCGAGCTTGAGGCGAAGAAGGGGGAAGGATTGTATGGATGGAGATGTGGAAGGCGAATTTGGTCAGTCTCCATTTGTATGTCATCTCCTTCCGAGTTAGTATTGACCTCGTCTTCCCCTTCTCTCCCTCAAAGTAGTGCATTATCTCTCCCATAATCAGGGAGAAGCTCTTCGGGCTCTTGGAACACGGTAGACCCTTCAATCATTTCTCCCTCCACTGTTTTTCTAATATCCTCCGCGCGGCGGTCCATTATTTGAACTGCACCTTTTTGTTTCTGCTCCTTGAATCGCTTCTGCCACCTCTCTACATATATCTGAACTTGTTAATAAATCACTTTCATAACTTTAGTACCTTATAGTATTGTTCGAGATGATCAGGCAATTTCTGGAATATTTTCGCGGCAACATTTGGTTTAGCGGATCCAACTTCCCGTGCAAGCATAACTTTCCGATATTCCAGTCCGCCGCCATTCGCTTCCAGTCTCCCCCCTTCCCAGCTTCACCAGTCCCAAAGCGAGTTATTTCGTAGTGAGGTATGAAGCGAAAAAATAAAGCTCTCTCCTGTTCCGACTGTATTGGTGTATGTGGCACGACTGTCCTCATCTTCTTTGCGAGAAACTTTTCAGAAGTTGAGTATCCCTTAAACTCGGGGCATTCTCAACATCTTCAAAGTCCTTCCGTTCAACAACGGGAACAACTCCAAAAGGCTCAAAATCAAGACTCGGTGAAATTCTTGTAAACTGCTCGTAATAAAATCCTTGATGACGACGACCATACAATTTCTCTTTGGTCAATATAATCTGATCATACAGCCAATTCGAGTAATTTCCTGTTTTTGGATAGTGAGGCCGGAGTTTTTGAGATGCGCGAACGTTGTAACGATGCCTGTGAACCATCGTAGCATAGTGCAAAAGTTGAGGGCTGGCATTCCAAGGTTCCATGTGCATCTCCAGCTTTTGATGGTAGGTCTCAACTGCGTTAGTTCCGCGGATAGTTCGATAAAGTTGAAGCCCGCTCTTTTTGTCAATGCCCGTCTTGAAATAGAGGTTTACGCCAGGGGGGTCGGAAATGCAGCCGTTCCTCACGTGAATAAGGAGCTTTTCATACGCAGCCAAAGCTTTCTCGTCCAGCAACCTTTTGCGTCGACGTATATTCTGGCTTTGAGAACTCTCACTACATTCTCAAGCAATTCCTCTAGCTTATCTGGCGGAGGAACCCGGCGTCGAACACGTTCAAAGATCCATTGGGGCTTGCTCCGCAGCAGAGACTCAAATGTACATGGCCGTCCAAAATCATCCCTTTGTTCCGCAATGTAGTCTTCAACCTTTTGCTTATCGTCGTCGTTGAACAGAAAGAATGCATCCCTTAACTTTGCGCAGAAGATGCCGAGGAAAGGATGCTTGCTGGGTATGAACTTGGTGATTCGTCTCATGGCATGGAATATATCAAGTAAGACGCGAGTCTTTAATCCCCGTCTGTAGACCGGAAAGTTGGATTGGTGCCGGTCAGAATGCTGAGATTCATTTGAAACCGGCCTGGAGGAATTCGTTGGAGATGGGTGAGCCTCTGCCGCGTCGTCTGGCTCTGGAAAGCTAAGTCATGAGGAGGGATCACTACGGAGTCGTCCGCATTGGCAACCGCCTTTTGCATTGTCTCGTAAACAAGTAGTGAAGCCCAAGCGTCTCGAGCGGCGTAACACTTTTTAGCCTCTGACAGATCTGCTGACCAGAAGTCTTTCGAAGGTCCTCGCCTTTGTCCAACGTAAAACCCAGAAAAGTCTCTGCCATCATCTGCAATGACCAGCGACGTCTATCCCCGTGGAGCAGGTGGTGATCGCGCGCGTATTCCTCGAGAGCAACAACATTTCCCATCTTGATGGCGTAATCATCGAGTAAGTTTTTGGCATCCTGCTTTGCGCTCCGTCCAGAAGCAATAAGCCGAGGATGTTCCAATAACTCCTTCAGGACCTCTGGCACTGTTGGCTTGTCAGGATTGAGCTGAATCAAAAGCACGGTATCTATGAAAAGGTAGAAAACGGCACGTGTAAAAGTTACAGAAATAATGCATTACCGTTTGGAAAGACGCGCTCTGTATGGTATCCGCTAAGTTTGCGAAATGCAATTTGAATGAGACAGACGCGGGAACGTTGTTGGCCGCGCCGTTTGGGCATATTCCACTCAGTATCAAATCCAACAATCAGATCCGCTCCATTATCCATGAATTCTAAGAGAGGTTGCAAAACTGTAACAAGATTTCCGGTCTTTGAGATAAATCCGGGGCTCCCCGGCAAGCTTAGGAGCGGGGGAATAGCAAGGCCGTCCTTCAACGATGGAAAAACACTCTCCAAAAAAGGTCGGTCTCCCCCCATGCCGCAACACTTATCGGTGTAGAAAAACTCTACAGGGGCTCGCTGATCAGGGTTGTGTCTTGCTATAGAATCAGCCAGCGCTCGGAACGGAGGTCCCTTACGTCATGCGAACCCGACTGCAAAAACATCGAGGTTTTTATCTCGCCGTACTTTGTCATTATAGTGCAGTATGCACTGTGAAGAGACTGTCCGCCTTTTTGCTGAGAGTGTTTGACTATCTATACTTTATGTGAATAAAAACAATCAGGTTGTAACATACCTTAAAACTATCATCACATTTATAATATCACTTGTAAGGCGATGGCATTCTGCGTTATAAACAGGTTCCGAGAGTTCCATTGTTTTAACAAACACCTTTTGAAGGTAGGTACCTGAAGCGAATATTTTTAGACAAAGAAGGAAAACGGAAATTGCGAACCTGATGGAAATCGTCCATTATAACCACTCCGATCAAAGAAACTTGAGAAGTCAGGTATCGTTCTTAGGTCGCGTTTAAGCACATAGCTCAGAGCAGGTCGCGTCGGAAGCTTTGAAAAAGCCAAAAGCAAATCCCAGTATCGTAACATTTTCTTCGCATATGCTTCTGTATAGTTTTCCTTGCAGATTCCGCTAATTTGCGTTGGCCCCAAACCCTTCTCACACCCTTGACATAGCAGCGCCAGAATATCGTTATCAACTCCTATCTTCTTCGTCAATAGAGCAGGGAAAGCTTCTTGAATCGCTCGAGGTAAGGTTCGAATAGCGGAAGGTTGCGTTCCGAGGAAGCAAGAGGCTGTTTTTTGGTTTGGGTTTTTTGGGCACTTGTGACAGTTGTAGCTAAATTCAATAAAGATATTATTTTTAGATAAAATGAAGGAGAAATGAAAGTCTTTGAAAGGAAACACTTACTGGCATGTGAATATATAGTAGCAGCCGTCTGTCAAGCTGTAAACTTTTCTGAACGAGCGCTTTGGCCGACGACGCTTCACATTTTCCGAGCTCTGACAATACTGGCACGAGAATCTGCGGTTTAATTTAATTATGTGTTTTGTTATTATGTTCGAAAAAAAAAAGACTTACTGAAACGGTGCAAAAGATATGTCGGGGAACCACAAAAAAACGCGGGGTAGGTAAAATACGCTGGGATCTGGCTTAAACCCCTTTTTGAGCGAATTGTTTAGGTCTGCTACAGGATCCGGTGGGTCTACCCAAAGCTTTCCGTCCAAAAGTGCCTTATAAAGGCTCGAGACATTCTGACTTTTTTTCGATATGTCGTCCATAAGCCTCGTGTAAAGTTGGTGAAGATAGTCATCCACCGGCCCATTTCCATCAACTTGCGCGGCATCGTCTACATCATCTTCTCTAAAGTTGTTAAGTAAAGAAGTGTTTTGATGATACCCACAACTCATTATCGTCAGCAATTCGTCATCTTCTCCCTCGCCGCTCTCAAAATCATCCACCGCAAGTCGTTTCACTAAATTGCGTTCCGCTCATCCATCCTATTGCCTCCCCATCGTTATTGTTGTCATTTACTGCTTCCCCACTATTGGCATTTCTCACTCTCCTGGTATTCTCATCGGTCATGACTCCTGCTTCCGCATCACTGCCATTCGTGATAGCTCCCCCACAACACAGTCTTGTTCTAAAAAGGTTCCGGCGTTCGTCATTTCTTCATCATCAATAAAAGAATCTTCATTTGCGACCCGTGTTCCTTCTGTGACTTTTTCGTATTCTTCTTGTGAAGCGGTCCGATCAAGATTCATGCATTCCAGACTTTTTTCATATTACTTTTAAATATAAATATTTCTTTAATTACCTTTGAAATGACCCCTCCTCATCAAAGAAAGTCGTTTCCGTCGATTTTGAACAAGCGGAATCTCGTCCTCCTCATCCGTCGGTAAATCTGGTGGAAGTGTCGGCAATGCGAGACTATTTTTATGAGAATAAGATTTTTATGTTAAATGCATGAGCTCACCGTGATGATGTTCCAGCTTTCTGGACAGGTTTGCTTCCTCCTGCAGGTCGTCCAGCGTTTTTTCTGACACCTCCTGCTTTGTGATTGGATGCATTTTTACTTCCTGCCTTCCTCCCTCGCTTTGATGTGGGGGATCCGATGCTCGCGGCGCCTGGGTGTTCTGCAGAGGAGGCAGTATGGGGATGGAACTGGAACTTGCGCTTGCTGATGCCGTATCGGAACGAGTTGCATTATCAGCAACAACAAAGTAGTCCATGATTCGTTGCCTCTTGCGGACCATCCTTCCATTGGTTTCCTCGGTGTTATCCTGTATAGATTCCGACGACATGATGGATGGATGGATGGAATGTGATGGGTGTAGGGCGACGGATGGTAAACAAAAGGAAACAAAGAAACAAAAGTTGTTAATAAACGGTCTGCAAAAGGTTATTGGCTGTTTTAGATTACTTATAGAAAGAGCGCTCATTGGCTCTTTTACATCATTGGCTGCTTTCAACTATATAGAATCATGGTACGGTATGGCAAGTGGGCCCAATTCTCAAAATTTAAACGTCTAGTGCGTGTCTGTTAGACACAAATTGAAAGACGTCTATCTAATATACATCTAAAAGAGTCTTTTCCATATCGAGCACGTCTCTATTCAAAGTCTTACATAAAGTCTAGTAATGTCTAATAAATGTCTATTATATTGGTCCCACTAGACAGACAAGCTCTTGCCAAGAGATGGCACATAACGCCGCAAATTTTGAATTAGTTGCATCTGTTGAGCTGCATTGTCCTGACCACATACCATCATAGCCTGCAAAAATGTTCGCTCTTGAGGTAAAATGACCGTGACAACAGATTGCTCACAAAAGATCTATGTTTATTTTAAGTTGGACAAGAGAACAATCCAAACATACCACATTAAACAATTTGGTAAACGACTTGATTTCCACTGGTGACCATATAATCTGAAGAAGGTACGATAGAAATTGAGGCCACAGTTCCCAATGTTCTCGAAGTAGAAGACCCAGACAATTGCCTTCATCTTTGATGTCCTCTAAGATATAAGCTCCATCCATTCCCTCTCTTGCAGCTTTGCAATACGACGACAAAAAGCCACGGCCGTCAGCTCGGTGCTTATTATTTTTAATAAGCTATCCAAATATGTCTTTGAAGAACTAGCAAAGTTTACCCAATTATCACGCATGTAAGCAACATCAGGCACGGCGCGGCTATTACTGTTAACATACGTAGGGCTCCTCAAGTTGAGAGTCTGCTTATCTCGCCGGTAGCCAATTGCAATACCGTCACAAGCAACAAGATCACACGATCAACATTGCAAAAGGGGCATTGCACTCAATTATCCCAAGTGAGGTCCTGAAGTACCCTATATGCAAACCACGCCTAACATATATTGATGAATTAGAGATGTAACTTATGCAAATGATTCACTCAAGAAGAAACCTCGAAAATTGTGCCTGGCAAAGATCGCCGTACCCGTCCGTACCGTGCGTACAAACAATAAATATAGCCACACCCTGCCGTACTGCCATGTGCGGCAATATTCTTTATCTACATAATAATATAAAAGTCACCGCTGTGAAAACCGTAACACTAGGTGGTTTTTTTAACCTGTTGTTTTCAAACTTCTCAGCGTAATCCCATTTCCTTTCCTCAATAAAGCTTGAAAAAGGGAACTCCGCACTACACATCAATTCAGTCATCTTATCCATCATCCGATGTGTGTAAAGATAATAGTTGTTCTTGTTAAAGATACAAAGATTGCCTAAGTCGGGACCAGTAAACTTATGGCGCCGCCAAGGGCAAACTGGGCAGGGAGCTAGCTCCATGAATACTGTTGTTACTGAGTTTTCGGAAAATAGAGTTGCTTGCTTAAAGAGCCTATCGTTCGTTGTATGTGAGAGCTTAAAGCTACAAGAGCATTGGGCATCTTCCTCAGTCTCAATGAACCACCTTGACCAATGTCAATCTTTTCAGATGCTTCATAGAGTTTAGGGTGGCCATAAATTTGCCTCATTTTCGCATAGAAGAGACAATGGTGGTGGTATTGGCCGATGCGACACTGAAGCATCTGTTTCCTCATTTTCGGGGCTCACGTACGTTCATCAAAATAGTCACAAATTCATCTGCGCTTAGGAGAATGTCGATATGGCAGCACAAAGCTCTGTCAGTATTGCCACAGATTCCATCACATTCGAAAGACGTTATTCCACACTTGAAGGACAAATTCACAATCATCCACTGGGGCCTAACGTCGAGCTCATCATGTAGAACGGCATATATCTTAAAGGTCTTGTAAATGTGTAGTGGTACATATGGAATATCATCTGCATAAAGGGGAGGGATGATGAATTTAAAAAGGACAATAAATTTCAGTCAAACACGGGCCACAATGTACGGGCCTGTGCTGTACGAGCGTGACGAGCACCGTGGCCAATTGTCAATAAACAGGTTAAATCTAAACTTACCCAATGGATGCTTCACGTAATGTCGAGCAAAATGTATGACATCACTATGAATACACGCGTTAACGATAGGGGTGCAATTGCAGGCAATGATCATTCGTTCTGTGTCTATATTGTGAATTTTGACAACGGGAAAGTTGGTTCCCTGCAATTAGCTGCTTAGTATAACAATACCATTAGTCGAAATTTACCTGGCAAACCATCTTTCCATCGTTGTAATCCTGCACAATATAAACATTTCCTGGACGCGGAACTGCAATCAGATCGTAATTTTTTAGAAGTTCATTGTATTTTAGAAGAGTGGTTTGTCTGCTGTCCAGGTCCTGAAATTGTTAGTTGATAAGAGAAAATACGACGCTCACGAATATCTGCTATATCCAATGCGAGTATCGGGATCTAATGACATATGTCCTAATATACCGTCACCAATTAGGACCTCGGGGTCAACCACTTGAAAATTTGGATTATATGGCTCCATTACATCAAGATTGTTGTTTTCAGCTGCTCCTTCAATAACGTCGTGATTCCAGCCTTCCTCTGCAGCGGCATATTCAACTGCACGTGGTAAGAGTTGAGCCAGCATATATCTGTGTGATAACAAAAAATACACAAGGCTTACCTAAACCACCCCTAGTATAGCTCTTCTCGCAACAAGCTTTCTCCCACTTTTCCCACTTGGTCAATTTGACTTATATGCTTTGTTCACGGTGGAATGCATGGTGCAATACTGGATGCAAATATGGAAAACTTTAAGTGTGCTTGGAGCGCGAAAAGAAATAGCAACAGCAGAAATGAAAGAGATACCGAACCTCAAGCTCAACCTGCGGCTGCAGGAAGAGGATCTTTCCATGGAAGAGGCCGCGGAGGTTTTCGTGGTCGAGGAGGACGCGGAAGAGGAGGTCGAGGCCGAGGTGGTTGGAATCGAGGACCTAACGCAAACCTGGCAAACCAAAACAACAATCAGAACAACAACAATGGAGGAAATCCTGTGATTTTCGTTGCAGCAGTACCTACCGTCAGCATGACCTCAGAAGGCGGTCCGCAGACTAGAGACACCAGATGGATGTTAGACTCTGGAGCCACTCACCACATGACGTTCCAGCGCAACATCCTGTCAAACTACCGCTCCATCCAGTGCAACATCAGCACTGCTGACAACAACAGCAATCTTGATTCCCGGGGAGTTGGTGACTGTGAAGTGAAGATTAGAAAAGGCGAAAGGACAGGAACGTTAATACTCAAGAACGTTTTATACGTACCAAACATCGGACGGAACCTGATTTCGCTTGGGATGGCGAGAAAGAAGGACCTTGACATCTTTCCGAAGGATGACGGATACAACCTTAAACCAAAGAAAGAACCGTCAGCGCAAGCACTTGCAACGTTCACCTACAGCAGCAAAGAGAAACTCAACTACCTTGATCAAGTCATCGAATTCAAGCCAAGCACCGCCTCAGCAAAGGCCGAGAAGTCTCTGACACCGCACGAATGGCACTTGCAGATTGGAAAGAAGGGAGTGAAGTTATTGAAGGTAGCGAAGGGGGTCAACATGATGAATGAAGAAGACACTTACTTTGTGAGGGTTGTGTTGATGGGAAAATGACAAAAACATCATTTCCTGACAAACCCAACGAGTTGAAGGCCAAGGACCCTCTCGAGAAACCCATGTCAATATCGTTGGACCTGTGAAGACCGCGTCAAATGTTGGAGCACGTTACTTCCTTACCATCGTCGATAGCGCAGCAAACTACGTTAACGTTTACCTGTGCAAGAAGAAGAATGAGTCGTTCAAGTACATTAAAAGTTTTAAAGAAGAAGCCGAGAAGAAAATCAAAAGGACGCTTATTGAAGTAGTGGCAGACAACGGTGGCGAATTCAACTACAAGCAAATGAAAGATTGGTGTTTAGAGCATGGGATTCGACTTACCTTCACCATGCCGTACACACCGCAACAGAACGGTGTTGCTGAACGAATGAACAGACCTTGAACGAGAGGCCTAAAAGCATGTTAAGCTCATCAAAAATCGAAACGCGTTTTTGGGGTGAAGTCGTGATGGCTGCATCTTACCTCATTCACCGATCACAAACCCTAACGAACGAACAAGACGCAACGCCGCTTGAGAGATTTGCTGGAATGAAACCTGACTTGTCAAGACTTCGTGGATGGGGATGCCCGGCGCTCGTTTTGATACCCAAGCAACAATGAAAGAAGGGAAACTGTAATGCACAACGCTGTGCTCTTGTGGGGTATGAACCGCTAGGCTATTGCCTTTGGAATTTGCAGACAAATAAGCTGCTTAGAAGCAAGTCAGTGATTTATCATTGGGGAGTTCATTGGTGATGGTTTCACACCTTTATCACTTCTGTAAAGTTTTATATTGAGTTTCAAAGTCGAATTTTGTGTTTACCAAGCTTAAAATGATAATTGCAAGACGGTATAGACCTCCAGAAGCTGCCAATGGTACGTACCAGCATTCACTCATTGAAAGCTTTCAAATGATATAACACACATATGCCAAACATGTATGTCCGCATTTGGTATTTTCATATGATAGCTTTTGACACGCATGCCCTAAAACTACACCACTCCGTAGTGCCCAAACTTTGATTTGCAAGTCAAGCCCGGACGACTACTTGATCCAAAGTAAACAGGTATGGGGAGTTCATTGGTGATGGTTTCACACCTTTATCACGTCTGTAGAGTCTTTTATTGAGTTTTAGAGTCGAATTTTGTGTTTACTGTGTCCCATCAAACATCACCGGTTTGTCATCGTCATCTTCTCGTGTTGACAGCTTTCTTTCTTTCTTGGGATGATCGCTCTTTTCTCTTTAACTCTTCGGCCCTCAAATGGATCGATTCACTCCTCCTTCCAACCAGGTGAAGTGCTACCACTTGTAGGGGTTACGGGGCTCAATTGTAATTAAATATAATGAACTAATAAAGAGAATTAAACTATAAATGGTGATGGAGTCTCCAGCGGTGACAGGGAGCTAATTACTACGAAACTTCCATGTATTAATGTTAACTACTTTTCGCAATACATGTAGAGGGTGGATTTACATCAAACTCATGACCGTAAATCCTCCAATTACTACTATAAAGTAGACATAAATAATAAAGTTAAGGATTAATGCATCTCATAATGGAATGAGGAGCTCAATAAAACTCATCAAAAACAAAACTTAAAATAACGCGTAAATGAATAAAGTTCGGGGAAATAATTAGACAAAATAACGAATGTGGTGAGTAAAACAAAACAGAAAGATGAATAAACCAACAGCTACGTTTATCACACCAAAGCGTTGGTGGATCGTCAAAGGAGTGTCCTATCTCCTCCAGGAGCTGCTTCAACCAGATGAGCTCAACGATGCCTCACTTAACGCGACCTATTCGCCTCTGCGCTGGAAACAGCTACTGACGCTTGTTTACGCCACCCACATACAGCTCCTCCATTCAGCATGATGACGAATCCACTGATTGACTTAGATCCGCGTCGTGAATCTTCAAGCTTCAACTTTTCCTTGACCGAATAGCTTATGCCTAAGCTACGCGTCAACTGTAATACCGACTAAATCACGAGCACACTCCCATGTCGTGTCCAGGACGCCTGGTAGCGGCCAGCATTCAAACTGCAAATGCATCGGGACGCGAATTAACCATCCGTACATCAATGAACCAGTCTTCCTTCCAACAATCACAAAACCCTCGGTTGCTCAATGTATATCTCCTCCTTGAGATTGCCGTTGAGAACGCCGTCTTGACGAATATTGACGTAATACCATACCTCGTGAGCTGCCACCGGAGTGTTTCCGAAAGGTCCCCATTTCATCACTGGCGTAAGTCTCCAGAAGTCACGCTTCTTTCTGCAAATATCCTTCGCAACGAATCAAGCTTTCTTCTTTCCACGGAGCGTTTCCTTTCGCTTGTAACGGAGCACCCACCATCTGGATGATGTGCTGCTTTGGTCGAGGCACCAGACGCCACATCTGATGCTCCAGCAACGATTGGTACTCCTCCTGGAGCGCCTTCAACCATTCTTCTGAATTGACACGTCCCAACGCGTCCTCAACGGTTGCTGGATCTGTCACGTCCTTGTCCTCATCACGGTAACGGTGTGTGCTGCAGGATTAACGTGGAGCAGAAGCTCGCTTTCCTGGAGCTTGAGCCTTAAACCATTCTGCATTTGCTGGCCTCCTCTCTCTCAGGGAATAACGACGAAGTGCCTTCCTCTGCTCATGGTGTTGCTGGTACCGGGAGACGTGAAACGCTGCGTGTAGCGCGTGTTGAATACTTGTTGTTCACGGGGCTCAATTAAAACAAAGTTAAACGCACTTTTGCTCGAACAACGTCCTCGATTTATTCCGACTCAACAAACGAGTCTTTAAATACTCAAGCAAAACGAACAAGTAAAGAGGAAAGACAACACAAAGGTAACCTATCGGAGACGCGTACACTCACGCGTTAAACTCTCCACTACAAAGATAAACAAATAGAGAGCCTTGACGGGAACAAAGGGAATAAAGGCTAGAAGGGAATGTCCCATCACAAACAGGTAGAGTTCTAATTAAACTGGCATAAAGTAAATGAACCAATCAAGGAAGGTAAATAAGAGTGGAAATTCAAATGAGTCAGAATGTAAATTAGAAGTCCAGTGGGCGCGTTCGCGCTCAACTCTAACGACGCGTAAATTCCAGAGCACTCTAGTGTTGCCCAACGCCGCGGACTAATGGTGCGAGTGATCCTGACGCGTCCTTGTGAGTCAAGTGAGCGAAACCCAACAAGAAACGCGTGAGTCCACGCGTCTCCTTCACGTTGTGTTCTCATTACTTATTTGTTTTGTTTTTGAGTCTTTGAAAACTTGTGTATTGAGTCAAAATAAATCAAGAACGTTGTTCAAGCCAAAGTGCACTAACTTTGTTATAATTGAGACCCGTGAACAACAAGTATTTAACATTTATGGTGCCATGAGCGCCAGGACAGTCATTGACAAAATTCTCAATCAAGAGCATGTCACTAAATCTAACACCATGGTACACTTTAAGACTTATTAAAACGGGCAGGCACAAGTGCTTAAGTACTTCAGCTCTTAGGTCGTTTGTTAATCACCTTACATCCTGTTACCCTTTGCCTCTCTCCATCTCTTGTCGAGTGATGCCCTCAAGTGCCGAGTGGTTGGTTTTAACGAACACCAACTTTTCAATTCTCTCTGACGACAACCAGTTCCGTAGTTTGCTATGGATGAAACCAAAAGTTTGAGAAATTCCTCTCCGATGTGGCAGCTGATGCGATCAAACTGAAGATCTTCATGCAAATTGGTTTCAAATCTGGCCAGGCATTCCCATCGGTCTTCCAGTATTGCAAAGGTGTTTGCAATGATTCATCAGCATCTTGTAGCCGTAAGACTTCCTGTCTTTGTCTGCTGAGCTTGAGCTCGATACTTGGTCAGTTGCATGTAGCGATTTTGAATGAGCTCCTCTAAAGTAGGCTTGTCTTTCCCCAACGGTAGGTGAATGATGGTTTCCTCCAACTGGCGGATGGAGTCTGCAGGCAACACTTCTCCAATGTACCGAGGATCCAAAAGGTAGGCCATGCTGTGTGCCTTCCCCTCCAGAAATTTGAAGCGTTGGGTAGAGAGATCATTAAGGTAATGAACTTCTTCTTGCGTTGCAATGCCATCATCAAGAAGCTTGTTAAACTCGTCATGGATGTTAAAGAAATCCAGCCAAATATCTAAGACTGGTACCAAATCTGACTGATACTTCACAATGAGTGTGTGAATGGGCTTGAGAATTGCAATGCACTTGCAAAGCGTTGCAACAAAAGACACGTTGGTGATGATTTTCTTAATGCAAACCCTCTGTTCTCGCTGAGACGCTCACTGACAATATCCTAAAGAAGCTCTTCTGACTCCAAGATGGTTTTATTGGGTTTCAACTTTCTAGTTTGTTTACTCACCCACATTTAAAATTGTCTAAGTCTATTGTTGCCCCGTCTAAATTCTTGCCTTGATTCCTTAAGTGAAAAGTTGTCAGTTTGATATGTTTTAAACCCCGCCCGTAGTTTATTTATTATGTTTAGTTTTGGGACAATGAGGGATGCACGGTCAGAAGACGTTAAAGCTAGGAGTGCCACCCACATATCTTTTGTATTGTTTTAACCTATATCAATAATAAGTTAGTTGTTATCAGTATTAATTAGTCGTCACCTCTGGAGACCTCGTTCACCAGTTAATTATAATTATTAGTTTATTAAGTTTATTACTATATTTACAAAGAGCCCCGTAAACCCCTACAAGTGGTAGCACTTCGTCTGGTTGGAAGAAGGAGTGAACGATCCATTTGAGGACTAAGGAGTAGAGCACAGTTGGGAAGAGTGTGAGCATCGCAAGAAAGAAAGAATCAGTCCCAAGTCACCAAAGAAAGGAACCAGTCAACACGAGAAGATGACGAAAGAAAAGGACGACAAACCTGTGATGTTCGATGGCACACAGTTCCACATCTGGAAGTACCGCATGGTCGGATACCTCAAAGGCAAGGGCCTTTGGAAGATTGTTGATAAGGGCTGGACGCCCTATGCAGTCGTTGACACGCCTACAAACGCCGAGAAGAAAACTAGGTTAGAAGAGGAAGACCTGGATATGAAAGCAAAAGCGAGAATTGAATCAAGAGTGCATGATATCATCTTACCGCTAATCCAGGATGAAATAACGGCGAAAGCAACTTGGGATAAAATTGTCGAGACCTATGAGAGAAAGGCTCAGACAAACAGAAACGCGATTAGAAGAAAGCTCACAAACTTGAAGATGAAAGAAGAGGACGACTTAAAGACTTACATTGCAGAGATCTCGTCAACAATCCAGCAACTAAAGGCTGCGGGGGAGGACACTGGAACCCCGCAGCACATCTCTATCCTTCTGACTACCCTACCAGAAGCGTATGATATTATCGTAAATCTCCTCGAGAACGAGCCAAAGCAGAGACCGACTATGCTATGTGGTGGGAAAACTGTTAGATCATGAAACGAAAATTAAAGAAAGAAAGAAGGAAACAGAGGACAGTGAAGGTGCTCAAGCGCATGCTGCAGGTAGACATAACAATCATCAACGGCAACGCGGAGGTGAAGACCGCGAATGTTTCAATTGTGGTCGTAGAGGACACCTGGCTAGAGATTGCTGGGGTGCTAGACGAAACATCGAAAATAGATACGATGGAAACAACGAACCTCAAGCTCAACCAGCAGCAGCTGGAAGAGGTCATTTCCGTGGACGAGGACGTGGTGGATTCCGTGGTCGTGGAGGCCGCGGAAGAGGTGGTCGAGGCCGTGGTGGTTGGAACCGTGGCCCTAATGCAAACGTAGCGAATCAGAACAACAATCAAAACAACAACAACAACGGAGGGAATCCAGTAGTGTTCGTTGCCGCAGTGCCAACAGTCAACATGACTGGGGATGGCATGCTGCAAGCGAGAGACACTAGATGGATGTTAATTCAGGAGCTACTCACCATATGACGTTTCAACGCAACATCCTGTCAAACTACCGATCCATTCAGTGCAACATCAGCACGGCGGACAGCCAGAGCGGCTGGAATCGAAAGGGGTCGGAGACTGTGAAGTAAAGATTAGAATTGGGGAAGAACAGGAACACTAATACTTAAGAACGTGTTGTACGTACCAAACATCGGACGAAACTAATCTCGCTTGGGATGGCGAGGAAGAAAGAATTGGACATCTTTCCAAAAGATGATGGCTATGATTGAAACCAAAGAAAGGACCATCAGCACAAGCGCTAGCAACATTCACATACAACAGCAAGGAAAACCTCATTTACCTTGATCAAGCGTCGGAGTCTAAACCCAGCACCTCCGTTGCAAAGGCTGGGAAGCCACTATCGCCACATCAGTGGCACCTGAGGATGGGTCATCTAGGAAAGAAGAGTGTGAAGAAGTTAGTGAAGGTTGCAAAGGGAGTCAACATGACAGATGAAGAAGACACTCACCTTTGCGAAGGGTGTGTTGATGGAAAGATGACAAGAGTTTCATTCCCTGACAAACCCGACGAAATCAAAGCTAAAGAACCTCTTGAAAGGATTCACGTCGATATTGTCGGGCCTATGAAGAATGCGTCAAACGGCGGCGCTCGTTACTTCTTAACGATCGTGGACAGCGCCACTAATTACGTGACGGTCTATTTGTGCAAGAAAAACGAATCAGTCAAGTACATCAAGGGTTACAAAGAAGAAGCAGAAAAACGCATTAAACAAAAACTAAAAGAGATTGTGGCGGACAACGGTGGGGAGTTCAACAATAAGGCAATGAAGGATTGGTGTTTGGAGCATGGAATTCGACTCACCTTTACCATGCCATACACACCGCAACAGAACGGTGTTGCTGAGAGGATGAATCGGAACCTTAATGAGCGTTCTAAAAGTATGTTAAGCTCGTCAAAACTTGAAACGCGTTTTTGGGGAGAAGCTGTAATGGCGGCGGCTTACCTCATTAACCGATCTCCTACCCGCACCAACGAAGAAGACGCGACACCACTTGAGAAATTCGCCGGGGTCAAGCCTGACCTCTCGAGGTTGCGTGTTTGGGGGTGCCTCGCTCTTGTCTTGATCCCAAAGCAGCAGAGAAAGAAAGGTGACTTTAACGCTCGCCGCTGCGTGCTTGTGGGATATGAACCGCTTGGATACCGACTGTGGGACCTGCAAGAAAATAAGCTGGTTAGAAGCAAGTCTGTCATTTTTGACGAAGGAGTTTTTGGGGCGGAAGAGATGAAAGGAGACGAGAAGTTTGAAGGAGATGTATCAGAATGGAAGAGTGATTTGGACTTACCAGATTACAACACGGATTCATCAAGTTCTGGTGGAAGCGAGGGCGAAACTGCCGTGGATGATAACTCCGATGAAGAGGAAGATGATAATGTTAGTTATCACACACCTGATCGTGAAGACTACAACGAAGAAGATAGAGAAGAACCACACTCACCTACGGTTCGTCGATCAGGTGGTAGAAGAGTACCAAATTTCCGTGAAGACCTGGATGAATCTTACGAAACATCCCTTCGAAGGTCGACAAGGAACAAGAAGAAACCTGGAGAGTTTTGGACGGTTAAGCCATCCGCCAACACCGCATCATGGGAAGAAGAAGATGATGAGCCCAAAACTTACTTAGAAGCGATGCAGAGGAAGGAGAAGGATGAATGGAGGAAAGCGATGGAAGAGGAGATGAAGAGCTTGGTCGAGATGGGGACTTGGAGCTGGTCCCCGACCAAAAGACAAGAAAATAATTAAATCTGGATGGGTGTACAAAACCAAACGCGATGAGTTGGGTAACTTGGACAAACGGAAGGCACGCTTTGTTGCAAAAGGTATTCACAAAAACAAGGCGTTGACTATGATGAGAAGTTCGCTCCAGTTATCAAGCAAGCCACACTTAGAGTCATGCTAGCAGTCGCCTGCCAAGAAGACATGGAAATTAGGCAGTACGACGTCAAGACTGCATTTTTAAATGGCAAGCTTGAAGATCACGAATCTACATTGAGCAACCCGAGGGTTCGTGGTTGAAGGGAAGGAAGACTGGGTTTGTTTGTGCATGAAGAGTCTCTACGGCTTGGTTCAAGCACCAATGTGTTTCAATAACGACTTGAACACATTCCAAGTCAATGAGGAGCGTTTTACGAGGTCAGCAGCAGACCCGTGTCTCTACTACAAGAGGAACGGCAAGGACCTTACCATGAAAGGGGTCTATGTCGACACATCATTGAAGCGTCAACAAGCAAGGAGGAACTGGACAGATCGGAGAAAAGATTTATGAGACGTTACCGTGGAACACGAGCTGGAAGTTTTCGATACGTTCTGGGCTGGCAGTGCCGCTATGATCGTGTGAAAGGGAAGATTGTGGTGTTCCAGCAGAGATACATCGAAACGATGGGTCATAAGCTGGAATTACCGAAAACTCTTTTGCATTACACTCCCATGGACGCTGTGAAAAAGCTGTTGAAGACGATGGAAGGGAAGATAACTAAAACGAACGAGAAGGGACAAGGATACCGACAGTACACCGGATCCTTAATGCACGCTATGATTGGGACGCGACCAGACATCGCGTTTGCACTGGGAATGGCGGCTAGATTTCAAGAAACTCCTTACCCAGCACATTGGGACGCGCTTTACCGTACTTGTGGATATCTTCAGCAGACGAAGCAGCTGGGGATTCAATACTCACGTCGCGAGAAACTGGAGTTGGTGGTTATGCCGATGCCGACATGGGACGGACCCGGCGGACATGAAGTCTACTAGTGGATTTGTGATTACTTTGAATGGGGGAGCTGTCGTGTGGGGAACTAAGAAGCAAGCGACAACGGCTCAGTCTACTGCAGAAGCTGAATATGTCTCTTTGAGTGAGGCGTCATCACATATGATTTGGGTTAGTCAGCTTCTGGGGGAGCTAGGATACTCGTTTAACGACGCACCAGTCATTTATGGCGACAACCACGACGGCAAACGCGCTAGCCAGCACACCAATCATATCACAGAGTTCTCGTCATGTGGACCGAAGGTTTCACGTCATCAGAGACAGAGTTAACGCGAAGAAGATACGCGTTGAATACCTTAACACGAAGTTACAACCTGCGGATTTGTTTACGAAAGCATTACCGCGAACTCAGTTTGAAGAATTACGCGCTAAGTTTGGGATGGTTAAAGTAGTTGAGTAAAACTGCACGTTTAGAAAGCTGAGGGGGAGAATGTTGGGTTTCAACTTTCTAGTTTGTTTACTCACCCACATTTAAATTTGTCTAAGTCTATTGTTGCCCCTGTCTAAATTCTTGCCTTGATTCCTTAAGTGAAAAGTTGTCAGTTTGATATGTTTTAAACCCCGCCCGTAGTTTATTTATTATGTTTAGTTTTGGGACAATGAGGGATGCACGGTCAGAAGACGTTAAAGCTAGGAGTGCCACCCACATATCTTTTGTATTGTTTTAACCTATATCAATAATAAGTTAGTTGTTATCAGTATTAATTAGTCGTCACCTCTGGAGACCTCGTTCACCAGTTAATTATAATTATTAGTTTATTAAGTTTATTACTATATTTACAAAGAGCCCCGTAAACCCCTACAGGTTTCGAAGCAACCCTTTAAAGTACCCCATCGAATTGGAGCAGGTTTAACCAGTGCCCTTTTCTTTGCTGCTTCCTAAGCTTTGGCGAGCTTGGACTTCTCCACATGATGATTATGGAAATACTTGACCACCTCTTTGCTATCATTCGCGAAATTATACAAAAAAGCGAACGGGTATTGCTCCGGGTGGGTTGCCTCCCCTTGTCCAGCCCTCCTCGTCATTGTGGCTGCAAAGATGTCCTTGACGAGAAGATTAAATCCGTGAGCCGTGCAGCCTTGAAAGAACATGTTGGGTAACCGTTTTTGGAGAATATTCCAAGCTTTCTTATTGGCGCTCGTGTTATCAGCGACAACACCACAGAACACAGTGGTCGGATGTTTGTAAATGACACGTGATAAGTCCTCCGCTATCCATTTGCCGGTGTGTCCTTGTTCACCAGTGCACACAGCCTCCAAAAATAGCGTAGCTGATGGCGCGGTGGCCATGTAATTCACAACGGACTCGTTGTTGATATTACTCTAGCCATCCGTTGTCAAGCAAGTGCTGACAGATGCCTTGATAAAATCCATGCTTTTCTTCATCAAATCATTGTAGCACTCATCCAGTAAGTCTCCCGCCAACTGCCTTCGATTTGGTAGAAGATCTTGAGAGCCATGCCGCAAGAGCGCGATTGCCGTGGCAGAATTTGGCTCCTCAACGCGATGGAAGCTGGTCCCCGTCATGTAGTAGTGAAGCGCCAACTGCCTTTGAAACTGCTTCCTGACAGTGGCTGGGACCCTGGGGGTTGCATATTGATGCATGGTAGCTACAGAACTGGCCCCAGAGCGCGAGGCAGAAGGAGAGGGAGGAGGGAATGCTGAATTTGCAGATGCTGCAGACGATGATGCTGGCCTCGACTTTTTTGAACTCCAACGTACCAATCAGGGCGAGTCTTTATGTCTTGGCCGTTCATGAGCCTTTTAAATGGCTTGCAGTTGTTCAGGTGGACCTTGACTGATTCACTTTTCTTGTGATGGTTGAATTGTGTCTTGCAATGCTTGCAGACAGAAGACAATAACTGCCACAGGGCAATATCACTGGTAAGCTTGGACCACACGCTACTTGGCTCGCGACCTCTTTTGCGAGCAACTTGGAAATTACTTTCTTGGGTTTCTTTAGGGACGCCAGGAGAGACCACCTGCACCAACGTCTCAGCAACGATCTGGGGTGCTTCTGAATCACTAATCAGAGACGCCACTTTCATACAAGTTTATAGTACAAGAAACAGGATAGGTAAAGGGAAGAATCAGAGGAAGTGTCATTACTCATGATGTGGAGGGTGGGCGAAGGACGGAGGCAGGATAGTCTCCGCAAGCCTGCTACCCTCAGTTTATTGATTTGAAATTTAAAAGAGGAAGCCGTGATGGCGTCACGGCAAAGCGTTCCCACTAGTACGCTTGCGCTGCTTGATAACTTGTTGACCGCTTTTGAATTTTGATGGTTTGATTTGATTTTGTTCCAACTGTCAAAAAGTAAAATCCTTCCCACCATAGGAAGTATTGGCAAACATTTATTAAGTACAGCATAAAAACCTGATTTGCAGGTTTTTTTCAAAATTCGGGTTTTTTTAAAAATTTAATAAAATTGTATTGTTTTAAACCTTGTTTTGTCAGCCCTGGTAAAAACATCCTACTTACATTGAGTACAAATGACTTTTAATGGCTAGACTGGTTGGTGATACTCTGTATTAGACATGTAAAAATATCTGGTGATCTCCTCCTATGACATAGAAACTGGAAAAAGAGGCTGGGGATAGGATTTTTGCTATTTTAGATTTCTGGTAGAGTCCAAATAGGTGACCGAGAGATTTCACAAATAGAAAACTATAATACTGCGGGAGAAATCAGTAGAGGGGGTATAAAGGAAAAATAGACTTAGCACAACAGCTGTACTAGATATGATGTGTTTATACCTTCATATTTTCCTTTTTGAGACGTGTTTACTCAAAATATCTGTTGTTGCATATTGATTCTGATGAATGATTATTTTGTTTTTTGTAGATACTGAGTAAATTTGATACACCTTTGTAAGCCCTGGATTGAGCCCATTGCATGTTCAGGCCAGCCCCTGGTGAACTGTGCCATCACCTTCATTCATTCCTTCACTATTGTGTTATGTGATTATAATTTGGGGCGCTCCGATAAACCCACAGCAGGATGAAACACCCAACAGATGAACTTCTTAGATGTCTTTAGCCATGGATATATGTCTCTCCAGAATGATTCCCTAAAAAAATGAGGCAATATAAGAACATCTGTGTTGACTTTACATTATCATGTGCCAGCTACCTGTCTCAGAGTGGGAGTGCAGCATAAACAGTACCATAGATAACAAGATAGAGACAACACATGCTACTATGGCATTGTGCAGCAATTATCAGGCCCAGTACACTACTGAAATTGGGATGGACTGCCTCCTGGTTAATTGGACCTGCCCTGCCTTAGTTACAATCAAACAAAACCACAGCAACTTATATCAGGTCTTCCAAGATTAAATGTAAATCTGTTCAACTTTCTTGCTTACACTATAACACCAAAAACACAAGTAAATATATACAACAACTTTTAACATAAGGGAACAACAATAACAACACACATCTTGATCACAGGCATTGATGCAGTGACAGCTGTTTATATATGAAAAATCTTCTTCTCTTATTCATACATGGAAAACCATAAAACTTAGGGAGACAACAGATTTGGGAATAAAGGAGACATAAACTCAGCTCAACAACTATAATAGATATGATACATGTATGCCTCTTTTGGTGATATTATATAATTACTTTACAGTTTTATTATATCCTGTGAAGTTAAGAAGCAACTGCAGTGAACAGGCACTGGTGCATAGGTACTTGTGGCTCTTAGGTTGTTTGTTAATCACCTTGCATCCCATTACCCTTTTGTATCTCCCTTTCTTCTCTACCACGTATGGCTATGTGTTTCCCTTTACTTAAGCGCGTTGAGACCTATAATGTATGTGAAGTTGACAGCCGGCTTGCGTTTATGTTGTTTATAGTAGTGTGTGCTTCTGTTTACATATCCTCCATGATTGTATTTTATAAATTAGAGATTTGTGAAGAATTACATTATTCACATGACCTATGGCTCATATGGACATTTTGTCTAAGTCTGTTGAGTTCCTTGATATCCCGCGTTGACTCATATATTTACGCGTCATATTGAATCCTCCCTTCTTTTCCCTTTGGGTTTTTATATGTACTTTTTCCCACGTTTATATGGTTTTTATTGAAGGAGGTGGCGCGCATATGTGCCGTTTATGTGTGTGTGCACATGTTGTGTCTATTATTTATTTGTATTTTGTGTAATACTTTAATATAAGAGATTTCCTGATTTAATTTGTACCTGTTGATTTAAGTAGTTGATATTGAGTTGATCCCCTATTCTCTATGCCTACGCATGTGGCCTTGTGGCTTGATCTCACCTTCACTCTTAGTTGGATGACGTTTGACCCCTCTGCCCCCTTACCACCTGATGAAGCTGCAACCCGGCTGTTTGAGACGGAAGGCTGTGATGGAATCCCTCCTATTCACAGTGTCCTTTAGTCAAGGCTTTGTCAGCTAAATTCCACCTCTGGTGCTCTCCGACCCGATGATCAGACGCTTATGGCAGTCAATGAGTGAGGTTACCCTGTTCTAAGCCCTGAGAGGCAAACAAGAGCCCATGTTCCAGAAGGTGCCATAGTAGGGTGGCATGGAGACTTATAGCCATCCCAATTGCCGGTGCTGATATTGGTTTAGAAGCAGGGTAAATTGATAATGAAGATACTAGACACGTTCCCTTCTCCCTTAAATAAGCAGAATCTCGCGATCACTCACCCACACCATCGCCAAACAACAACAACATCACTTAGGTTCAGGAGTACATCCTATCCCTAGGTGCTCTGTGGACTTGCTCTGCTGGAGCAACTCCTTTAATCTTCTCCCCTACCCCCTAGTCAAAGCTAGGTAGGGATGCGTCAAGAGAAGATTGCAGAAGACTGAAGCTCTGAAAAGTTCATCTGGTCCTGAATGTGGTCCCCGTGGTTCAGAGTCCTGGCGCACCTGCTGACAACATGCAAACAACTTCTCTGAGTTATTAATTATATGCTAATATGCACGCACATAGTAGATACATTTCCATTAGCCAAAGGATGAGAGTTGGTCAGCACACCAGGTAGGACATTGAGGTGCCTGTATTGTGGCAGATGATGTTATTGACTTTTTTTGTGGGGCTTGCTGAAAACTGCAAGGTTACGGCATTATTATTGTCCATTTTGTCAATTAATATACAAGACACACCCCAACCAGCAGGGGCGCAACAACTTCTCACAAAACGAGTGTGTAGGAGCATAGTGTCCATTTTTTTATATCTCTCTTATGGTCAAGTGATAACAGCGCCATGAACAATCCGTGAAGAGCTGAGTTCAAATCCGGTTAGGAATATCTTTTTTAGTCAGGTCAACGATCTCCTTATGGTGTTCGCAATGGGGATAAGTCGTTATTTGGTAACCGCGTTTTGAGTCATTTGCTCATTTTTATCTGTGGTCAACAGTTTGTTTTTGTGGAGGAAGCTTGCTAGATCCGACCAGCACCTATGAAGATTTCGGATGCTACAATGTCTTCCTCTTAAACTTTCAAGGTAAATACATATACAAGGCCATCTGAAAAAAGTTACTCGTTACAAGGATGATAGACCATAAGTGATTACTCTGAACGTCTTTGATAATTTTAGGAAGCTGTCTCAAGCCAACGTTTTAACCGACGCCGGAGTGATTATGAAATTGACAATAACTTACTGCATATAGAATCCTTTTTTATGCAATGCTGAAACAAAGAGCACCCAACCTCGGCAAAATTCATGTAAACCAAAAAGGAATAAAAGAAATCGCCAAATCGCCAATCGCTAAAGAGATGATCACCTCAGACTGTCGGCTGTCTTGTATATTCTCTGCGGCGTGGGCACCGTCCACGCTGCGCTACCCCTTGTTCAATAGTTTCACATAGGGAGGTACATAACGCTGGGATCCCCCCCCCATGCTGCAGTTTTCTTCACAGTGAGCTGCTGTTACAGTCAGACTGCTATACCTCAAAAGACCCAGTGCATAGGTCTGAGAAACTCTTCAGAAGTGCAGTATCAGGTAAAAAAAAGGCTTTGAACAAATTGGAATGGGTTGGAATTCCTCGAAATTTGTTGTCTTTTTATATAGAATAGATAGAACATTCATAAATATTCGTACTTACGAAATAAATAAAATATCACTTTGCATCTTGCAAAATTGTGGAAGGTGTAAAGGTTTCAGCAGGTCAACGCAAAACATTTTGCATTGACTTTAAATCCCGTCAAAAATTGAATGACCACCTCGTCAATGTCTCATTTAGGTGGGTGCCCACCTATATTGATATTTTTGAAAAATAAATTAATCATATTAAAAAGCTAGCTTAAGGCTGGAGTGCAAAAACTCAAAATATATTAATCGAATTGTCTGCTAGCAAACAATTAAGGACATAGGAACGTTTTCTCAATTAATAGACAATAATAAAAACGTAGCAAGATACGCGTCCTGCAAGTTCAGGCCACCACGGCATCAAATGATACAACATTTATATATGTAAGTTCATTTATTGGCGAAATATTATATAATTCACTTTATCCACCATTTTGACGATAAAATGACTGTGCATGACGCAAAAACTTGTAAAACTTCAGCTTTTTTGTGTGATTCCTTTTTATAAAGGTTTGAAAGATATTAAACTTAACAAAAAGCGACCAGAACGGGTTCCTACATACAAATAAGTTGCATCATACTTTACCTTTCACTTGATTTGACGCGTTTGAATATTTCGCCCTATCCAAGACCTTCCACGAAAATTCCAATTGGTAGAAGTTTCTAAATTTGATTATCTAGAATGCACCAGTCCCATTTTTTTCCTAACTCCTTTTCATTTTGGTTATTTTTGCTCAAAACATACTTTATCTGACAATCGCATTTGAAGTTTTTGGCAGTAAGCCTTTGCGCATCCCTGCCATCGTATGGCAAAAGGTAACAATTGGTCTGTTCCACATGATCCTCAACGTGACTTTATTTCACTATCAAAATGAGAACTTCCATAAGCCAATAACAGCTAGTATATAATACTTTGCTAAAATAAATAATTATATTTATTACAAGCTAACATAACGCGGCAAAGAGTTGCATGTAAGCCAATTCAATGTTCTACAAGACCTTTTTGGAATAAGAGAAATCCTCAAATTCTGTACAGTTGGTGATGATTCTGTAAATTGAAAAGTAGCGGTAATATGATTTGTGTCGCCACGTTTACTCTTTTGAGGAAATTTTATATCAATGTTAAAGTGTAGAGGTGAAGAAATATCAAGAATTATAAAAGTCCAAGATGTTGTTGCCTATAACCTCTTATTGCTTTTGTTTAACTACATGGCCATCCGATTAATAATGTCTTTGGGTTGGCAGACAATAGTATTGTTCCTTTTTTTACGATCTGAATTTACGCATCGGAGGATCATCGTGTCAAAATAAGGACATTTGGCGCAAGAAACCGTGGTAGCCATACAAGACCTTACATCTCGCAGAATCAACTCTTTTCTTTTTGTGCAGCAATTGCGCATATACACCTAGGGAGTCCTCTCCCAAGTTTAAACATAAAAGTATCGTTGCACAAGTGTGCAGGGAAAAATAAATTGGAAAACCCGGATTGCAAAAAAAAAGTAACCATCGAAAAAAGAAAAGCAACGCTGCAGCAAGCAGTATAGCAAGCGGAGGGCATGAGCATCACCAGTGAGGAGGTCAACTACCTCGTTTACAGATACCTTCTGGAATCAGGTTAGGAATTGGTGTTTTAGTGAGAATGGGGAATCAGGCAAGGTTGTGATGGAATGCTGATACTGTGTTTTGAAATTGAAATAAGGATTCACCCACTCAACATTCGCGTTCCAACAAGAAGCTGCCATCCACACAAGAGAATACCATAATCACTATGCCGGTAACCACTCTGCGCATGCGGTACCGAACCATCATAGGCAGGATGAAATTAGGGGCTCGCGGGTGCCTCCAGGAGCATTAATTGCGTTCTTGCAAAAGGGGTTGCAGTATCTAGAAGTCGAGCTTCATGCGAATGAGGTAAAATGCCGTCATGGAATTTATGTTGACTCATTGATTAGGATGGAACAGAGAAGAGGTGTGGAGCGCCTTTTTCTTTGGTGTATCCGCATGAATGTGAGGATGGAGACGGGGCGATGGCTGAGGTTAGAGAGGAGAAACCGGTAGTGTCCGGAAGTAAAAAGAACAAGAGGGATGAAGCTTCGGGGGCAGGGAGTAACAAGCGGGAAAAGAAGGATACGAAGAAGGGTTCAGCGTCGGAACGGGAGAAGCGGTCCAGAAAGGAGAGTGCCATCTTGGACACTGCTGGTACAGGTGTGTGTCCGAAAAGAGTTGAGAAAGTTGTTGTTCTTATTGTTTCTTGTAGCCCTTGCCGGCAAGCAGTCTCAGAACGGGCCGTCAAATGCTTCAGGCGAGGTCAAGTCTGACCAGGCAATGCAGGGTGTGGAACCTACGCTGGATGGTGTGTCTGGTGGACTCGTGAAGAGTGCTGATGCCCACCACACAAACTCTTCAAGGACTCTCGTCCCCATTCCAGCTAGCGATGTCACGATTCTAGAGGGTCATGAATCCGAAGTGTTTGTTTGCTCATGGAATCCAAAGTACATGCTTATTGCCTCAGGGTTAGTTGCTTTTTTTGCTTATACTGGTCACATCGTCTTCGATGATATTTCTAAACAGACCGTATTTCGCAGATCTGCCGATGGCACAGCGCGGATATGGAAGCTCACAGCCGAAGCAAAAGATGTTTCATCTGACTGTATTATTTTGCATCATTCATCACCACAAGAAGGGAGCAAATGTAACACACTGGATTGGAATGTAAGTTTAAACTCTTGTCATTTTTAGATCTTAATCTCTTAAATCAAGCCCCTTGGAACTCTCCTGGCAACCGGCTCATACGACGGCGAGGCTAGAATATGGACTAAAGCCGGTAAGAACTCTTTCGACTTCAGGTTAAATCTATAATACTCACAATTTAAACTTTTAGGCGATCAAAAGCACTTAATGAAGAAGCATGAGGGACCTATATTTTCCCTGAAGTGGAATAAAAAGGGAGATTTGCTATTATCGGGGTCGATGGACAAGACGGCTATCGTTTGGGATGCAGTGTCCGGAGAATCACGGCAACAGTTTGCGTTCCACGAAGCACCGACTCTTGATGTTGACTGGAAGGATGATATCACATTTGCGACATGCTCGACAGACAAGTGCATATACGTGTGTAGATTGGGAACCTTGGAGCCTATACGGGCTTTTCAAGGCATGAGGTTTGTTTCTTTTTTTTATTCCAATGTAAATGAACTCTTTTTTGCACTTATAGGATGAGGTAAACGCAATCAAATGGGATCCTAGCGGCATGTACCTTGCCTCATGCGCCGACGACAAGACCGCCAAGGTCTGGACGCTCGACTCCGATTCCCCGCTGCACGATTTTACCGGCCACACTAAAGAAATCTACAGCGCTCGTTGGTCGCCTGGTCAAGCTTCTAGCGCTAAAAAACTTCTTGCCACCGCATCCTGGGATTCCACCATTCGGATATGGGATGTTACAGTCGGGTCGTTATTATTTGTTCTTGAAGAACATACAGCACCCATTTATTCTGTGTCGTTCTCACCTGATGGCATGTTTCTGGCATCCGGGGGCTTCGATCAAGTATTAAATATATGGAGGGTAAAGGATGGGGCCCTTCTGAGAAGCTATAATGGATCCGCGGGGATCTTTGAAGTGGGATGGGGTGGGAAAGGGGATAAGGTATCTGCAAGCTTTTCGGATGGAACGGTAAGGCCGATTTACTTTTTTTTTCAAGCTGGATATTTTATTCTGATCTCAATACATTATTTTAATCAGCTGGCGTTAATCTACCTTCCGCATCTTCGTGACAAGACATAATCCCTTCACTCATTCTTCTTTCCACCTCCCCTACCCCCCCACTTCCCTCCATCCCTTCACACGTGTGTATAGACGAACCTTTTACTCTCGAGTTTACTTGTTATTCGAGTACGAAGACAGTTTGGGTAAATAGGGCTCTTGCGGAGAAGCCAATAATGTATATTATAAAGTTTTGCGAACTCTTTCATACACGTAGCATGATTGTTCTTGTAGATACAACTCTTTTTTTTGTTTGCTATTGCGAGGAGTGTGAGGATTATTGTTTATCGGGGCGGCGAGTTGCTGGAGCTGCTGAAGCTTTGAAATCTGGGAATAAAGCAACAGTTAAGGTGTGAAAGCATAAATTAAGGCCAAAAGAAAGGCTTACCTCGGCTTTCTTTGCTTCTTGCTTGTCTTCAAGAGTTTTAATGAGTGATTCTGCCCGTGTGCTAAATAGAGGTTGGTTTAAGTGTCCGAAAAATAGAAGAAATAAGCAACGAATAAACTTAAGGTAACAAAAGGACAATTAAATAACAAAGGACAAACAAAAATGCTGTGAGCTGCAAGTCCAGGGCTTCGTCAAAAGCTGATAAAGCATTCAAACCCGCATCATAACCAACATCCCAGAAAAAAAAGAAACTCTCGTCAACACTCACATCTCTCCCTTAATATACTCCAACCGCTTATCCACATTCACCCTTGCCTCCCCAAGATCCTGCTTCACAAGAACCGGGCCAATCAACTTGAACACTGGTCCATCTTTCAATAAAGTGAATTCCTAAGGGACTGTTAAGTTATATGTAGAGTTTCTTTGAAACCTTTTGGACGAATTCGTTTTCACGGAGCTGCGATTCGAGGGTGTTTCGGGATTCGACGGCTTTAGTGTATTCTTGTGGAGGGGGCGTTAGAGAGGGAGGAGGTGGTGGACGTACCTTTTTGGAGGGACCGGAAGGCGTTGACGGATTCTTCGAGCGACATGGTTGTTTGAATAAAAATTGCATGCGCAAAAGTGATTTTGAACAAACAAGGGGGTCGGAGATTATGGCGCTGCTTTCTCTCGTCCGTTGTGGTGCGAAGGATCTGATACTGAGACTTGTTGAACTCAGAGTTTATGGGGTTGAGTAGATGCTCGATGGTTAATTGAAGACTTAGTTAGGGATTTGTGGGCGAAGTTAGAAGTTTACAATTGATGATATTTGCGTACTTGGCGGGTTTGACGCATTTTATCTTAAACTAGTAATTGGTTTTAGTTTATGGATAAGATCTTTAAGTGCGCATACGAAGAGCTTTCACCGTTTGTTTATTTGCTTTGATTTAAATGAGTGACTACAAAACACAGGTAGCTAGGTTACAGCGTATTTTAATGTAAATGATCCGACTATAAGCATACCAAAGAACTGATACATACTCTATATAGTCACCAAGCTTACTGTGGATATCTTTTGTTAGAAACTGACAATATGCGATACTTTTATCATCTATTGCATGGGATTCATGATATTGATGTTATTCCGGACTTGCTTTTGTTCACATTGCTGCCTTTAAGGGTTCGCAGAAAAAGTTACTACTATAGGAACGATGAGATTTCGCCCGTAAACCGAAAGGATCGGAGCTGCATTCTGAACGGGATTGTTCGCTACAACCCCTCCAACACCCACCCTCACTCCGTCTCGTTGCCATACCCTCTCGGTTAACGACAACATTGAAAACCTCGGAGCGAAAGCAAAAAGGCAGAATTATCCATTACTCTGATACACTCCCTACAATCCGACTGATTAATAAGACGTTGTCACCGCCTGAAATCTGAATATGGCCCGAACGCCCAAAACGTCAATATCTTAAGCTTTTTCCTGGCAGCAAACTCATTGGCCTCAGACGACAACAACATTTCTGCGTCAAAGTGAACAATACCTCTATGAAGTTTGTGATTATGCGGCATGGACAGCTTTTATATATGCCATGACGACCATAATGAAAGAACTCATCTTGATTTCGTCGAATGGGCATATCGAGAAAACTCTTAAAATCTTTTAAGGATGCGATGCGAGACCTTAACGTTCAACTCATGTATATTGGAATTTCTATCGACGGGATCAAATAATCTTAGGTCTTAGGATTTTTCGTGTCAGCGTCTGCGAAGAAACCGTTTGCTTACACAAGATAATGATGAGAACAGGTATTTACGATGTAGAGCGAAATATATAAGAGAAGTGGGGTTTTGACTGCATTTTTGCAGTAGAATAAGCATTGGCCGGGATTGAACGTGTAAGTAAAACGAGATGCCCTAAAAAGTCAAAGACGTGATTCCTAATGGTGGAAACTTAATAGTAGAGCGATGTTCTGACGTAGAAAAAATAAACTTTATGTAAAAAAGAAAAGAAGATATGCATTATCTAGTTCACTCTGCATATAGATATTGTAACAAGCACTCATAAAAATTAAAAGTAAAAAATAAAGCCTTTGCGCCTTCTTACAAGTTAGACCGAGTAACATCTCTCAAAGCGAATCATCAAATTTAAATCCCCAAATTACCCCTTCTCCACTCTCGCGACGCGCACCTCTCCAATCCCAAAATCGTCACCAAATCCTTACCTCCACCAACATATTCTCCAAAACAATAAAATTCCAAAGCTCTTTCCTCTCGCTATCCCCACCCGTTGAAACCCAGAAAAATGCATGCTCGTCCGTATGAAATCCAGGTAACGTCAAAACTGCTTCAATTGGCCTTGAACGCGAAGATTGAAGTCAGCTTTACTCAACCTAACCCCTCAAGTCTTGCTAACATTATTTCGCTTTGCCACACGCCCTTGCGACAATGAAGCCGTTGAGTAAAAAAAAAACACTATAATGTAGCCCTCAATCATATATGTCAAACATCCTTATTGTTAAACATTGTCTTTCACACAGTGCTTTTTCTTTCTACAAAACTCATGATCAAGAACATTTGAGAAATCTCACACAAACACGTCCCCATGTTAAGATGAAACGACCTAAATCTTGGTTCCGCCAAGGGTCTATAAAATCCTATGAAAGAAAAGGTTAATCCACACCTTACAAAACAACAACAAAAAAATGGGATGCTACTCACCAGGCCCCGGATTCATTTTATTCTCCACCCCACTCTCAAACCGTTTCGTCGCCGACACGAAAATACTCGTCGCCGCATTAACGCTGGGATGAATCCTGTCCGCCGCCCGTGCAATCTGATAGTGACCAGGACCAGGTGGAGATGGGGCACGCATGGAAGCCGGGTCCGGGATAGTTTGAACGACGGATTTAAATCGAAGAGGTATGGAACGGGAGGGACGGAGATGGGGATTGTTGAGGTCGTAGGAGCCGGGACCAGGGACTTGGAGGCGGGATCTAAGCCGTATTAAAAATCATGGAAGAAGGCGTGGAAGGAAGGGAGGGGTTACTTTGAGAGAATATCTGGACGGGCTGTGGCTTTGAAGGCGGCGTTGGCGCCTGCTCGTGGGTTTGCCTTTTCGGTCACCTCGTATGCACCTGAAAGAGATTTTTGTAGATAGGCAAGTTAAACAAGAATGAAAAACGTGGTTTTTCTAAAAATTACCTGGTGGTGGAGCGTGACGGCCAGGCGTCGATTCGGAGCTATTGATGTCGGATCGTCGGGTTTTACTCTTAAACACAAAGGATGCTCCACTCTCCTGCACCATTGATTTCTGAACAGGTGAACGATGAAGGTTGTATGTTCCAGGGCCTGGTGCTTCGTTCCTCCCAAACATGCGACGATATGATGATGTTGGACGGCCCATGTGCGCACCTGCTGCGGCGGCAGCGGCAGCAGCGGCAGCAGCGCCTGGTGAGAGAGGCGTGACGGGATCCACGAGAGGCGGGGATGGAATATCGCGTGGAGAGAAAAAGTTGGAAGGATCCAGAGCAATTTTTTGACGAAAGGAGGAGGAGACGGAGTGGGCCATGCTGTAGCTGTATTGGGGTTCCTTTGTGGTGTTGTAGTCTGCTGGGCTGACTTTAAGAATGGCTGTTTCGGAATCTGTGGGAGGTTTTTGGAAGCGTTGGTCTTGAAATGAAGTTTTTTAAAAAAGTTAAGCTGGTCATAGGAGAAGGAAAATACCTTTGACGCGAATCCTACGCCGTACCTCGTTTTGAGACAGACGTCTCGTCGAGCATGTTAAATGCTAGTTTTTCCTTTTTGTAGTAGCCTGGTCCTGGCAGTTCGTCCTGATCAAAAAGAGTATAGGGTATGAAAATGCAGAAGAAATAAAATAGATGTATAATAACAGTATGCTTCGCATGCTCTATGATTATGCATGAAGAATATACAGTAAAGAGTTGTTATTTATCGCGGAGATGAAAGATGTCTGGTAGCAGCTCGAGCCTGAAGTTGCTTCGCAAAGCTCGCGAGACTTCGGACCAAAAAAAAACAGAGATCCGCCAAGCTGTTCCGGTTTAGGCAGTTGGCACTCACCAATCTCTGATCAAACCGCGAGGCAGTCGAATTGAAACCCTTTGGCTCGTGATCATCGAAATGAAAAGTCTGAAATCTTGTGGGGATACTTGGAGGATGCATAAAGAGCTTAAGATTCTTCTGATGGCCATTCTTTCCACCACCCCCGCTATTATTATTATTACTATTCTTTCCTCCAGCTCTTGTCAAGGCGTTCTTTGCAGCGGCGGCTACTCATTTAAAAGTGAAGTTGTTGTGGTAAGAAAGAAAAGAAAAAAAAGAAGAAGAAGAAGAACGAAGGAGGGAGGGAGGGAGGGACTGTGCTTTAAGTTGTAACGAGGTTCAGTTGTATCATTAACTTGTAGAATAAGAAGGGCAGAGGGCTAATTGTATTTGTTTTTTTAACAAAGGTAGTTGAATTGTCGTCTTTTTTACCCTCTTTGAGTTTTCTTGCATGAGCAATTTCGTCCATGTTTGCAGGTGGTCGGTGGTAGTAGTCGATTCAGTAGTAAATTAAATGGGTAAGCAGTCAAGAGTTTAGCAGTAGCAGTTGATGATGGGAAGATGGGATGATGGGATGATGATGGATGATGGATGATGATGATAAAAGTACAAGTTTAAAGATATGATGTGCAGTATACAGGTCTGCACTGAGTCAAAGGTATTATATAGTGCAGGTATGCAAGTTTAGAGTAAGTGTAATGTAATTCATATAACTTGTGTGGAATGAATGGATGAATGGATGGATGGATGAAATGTATTTTACATATAACGATCTGTTCATAAGAGTGGAGTGCTTAAAGTCAATGTCAATCTCATGTACATATTGAATATATCAATTATTCTCCTTTTTTGTATGGAGATCTTTCATTTCATTATTCTACAAATGTTACAGTTGCAGGTGTTGGGCAGGTGGTCATCAAATGCAAAGCACACCTATTTACTCAAAAACACATCGATCTGGGTATTCATCATCAGCAACTTTGCAACTCTACGCAAACCCTTCTTCAATCTTGTGCATACATTTCAACCCACAACAAACTTGCAATTAAAAGGTTGAATATTCATTCCCTATAAGATTCATCTCGCTCGAAAGAAAGGGTAGCAGGAGGCTCTACGGCACTGTCGCGACGCGCTGGAACATGCGCGTATCCTTTCATGCAAGTAAATAAATAAATGAATATTTTATAATGTATTCACTCACGTGCGGTCGCCTGGCTGACGCTGATAGGTAAATAAATAAATAAATTACTTGAAATGAATAGTACGTCATTCGTGTGAACTGTGTAATAGATATAACCCTTAGAATATATGACGTCATTACCAATAAGTGATATTTTTCATTTTTTATCGATTTGAATGATGAGTATTCATGCCCCCTCTGTGTAACCAGCTAATATGGAAATGGGAGGCGTTCTTTTTTATTTATTATAATAATAATAATTATTTAAATTAAATATTTTATCTCAACAACTCTTATTACACCAAGATACCAGTAATAAATAGTATATTAATAGATATACAGCTGTACTTCTTTACACTACTATTACGCTATTATCCTCACTAAATAATATATTATACTCTTTGTAAGAAAAAGGTAATGTCAGCTTCTTATCACTGCAAACCACCATCCATCCATCCATCACACATCCATCCCACATCCATCACACCTCCATCCATCCATCTGTCAATCAATCAATCACTCACTCGCTCACTCACTCCTTTTTTTTTTTTTTTTGTTTTTGGTTTATCCCCAATTTGCATGTGTGGATCTCTGTCCATTCCATTTCCTTGTTCTTCAATTACACTATTCAAGCATTGACATCGCTTGCTTCTTTTTTTTCAAACTCATTTTACTCGCTCTCGACACACACACACACACACGCACACATCATTTGAATTCTTCACTAAAGCTACCCATCTTTGAACAAAAAGACGTTACAATACAGACGTCATGGTTCGATTCGCCCCCATCAACGTCCCTTTTGTCAGGAGAAGACAAACAGCATCGGTCGCCTTTTGGATCACTTTGGCTCCCTTCTGCGTGCTCCTCTTTCTCATCTGTTTCATGGTCCCCATCCTGAGACCTTTTGTCCTCGCCTACGTCGTCTTTATGAATATCGACCCCGCACCAGAGACGGGCGGCAGAAAGATTCACTGGTTGCGCAACCTCAGCTATTGGAAATGGTTTAAGGACTTTTTCCCCATTTCCCTTGTCTCGACCGTTAAATTGGATCCGTCTAAAAACTATTGTGAGTACTACGAGACTTTTTGGGCGGAGTTCCCGCATTAAGAGGAAGAACAGCTTGGGCATGTTGGCGTGTTTCGAGCTCTTGCGTAGCACTTGCATGACAAGAGCTTTTACCGTACAACATGCTCGACCTTTTGCCATCAAACTTTCATCGCCGATATTAGCTCTTATTATAATAATGGAGTGTGGACTGCATTGCTGTAACTTATTCAATAGGTCGCCGCAGGCGATTACAATTATGATACCAGCTTCTACTTTTTGTTTTTTTTTTGTACCTATATGCCTTAATTTTGACAAATAACTAACCAATTTTATCTCCTTTTCTATCATATTTTTCACTAAAGTGTTTGGGTACCATCCTCATGGTAAGATCTATACTCAGGGCTTTTATTACATTCTTCTTTTCTTTTCAATTCACTAATCATTTCATTTAACCTTTAAATAGGAATCATCTCATTGGGCGCGTTTACAAACTTTGGAACAAACGCGTCAGACTTCAACACAAAGTTTCCTGTGAGTTCTACGAGTTTATCATCGCTTCTAACACTTTCTTTCCATTACAGGGTATCGACCTCCGCGTGTTGACATTGCAGAGCAACTTCAATCTCCCAGTATGGCGTGAACTTCTGTTGTGTATGTATACTCAACCTTCTTCGAAAACATTAAACAAAACCTGACCAATGCCCTTCCAGCCCTCGGCTTCTGCTCTGTCTCTCGTCGTTCCATCGACAACATCCTCACTAGCGGCCCCGGCAATTCTTGCATGATTGTTGTCGGTGGAGCCGCAGAAGCCCTTAACGCCTTCCCCTACACCAACGATCTTGTCATCAAAAGACGTCTCGGATTTATCAAAGTCGCACTCAGGCAAGGCGCGTCCCTCGTCCCCGTCTTTTCCTTTGGTGAAAACGATGTCTGGGATCAAGTGCCCAACCCGAAAGGATCGACGTTGAGAAAGTTTCAACAGTTTTTCCAAAAGACGGCGTCTTTCTCACCGCCCTTGTTCCACGGACGTGGTATTATCAACTATGATTACGGAATCTTACCCCTACCGTCGTCCCATTACCTCTGTTGGTGAGTTATATTGTCTTTCATGTGAACTTTCTTCTCACATCCCTCTTTTTCCTAACTTGATTTTCAAGTCGGTGCACCTATCGACTGCCCAAAGATTGCAAACCCTACGGAAGCCGACCTGCTACATTGGCAAAAAATTTACTTGGACGGCCTTCAAGCTGTCTACGACAAGTACAAGGACCAGTACGCACCTCTAAGAAAACGGGAACTCGCATTCGTCGAGTAGAAAAATTGATACTCATCCTCTTCTCCTCTTTTCCCCTGTCTTCCCCCTCCACCCCCCTCCTCCCATCTTGCTGTCTATCCATGCCTCTCTATAGAGGGTACACCTTTTTCCCAAGAAAAAAAAGTCTATTTTGCATCTCGTTGTTTTTCTAATTGTTTTGATTTTGTATTGTCTTTGCCTCATCTCATCTCTCTCGCTCGCTCGCTTTTCTGTTACGTTTTTTTTCTGGTTGGTTGGTGTTGGGTTTCCTCGCGTTTTTTGGTTCGTTTGGTTTTTCTTTGGAGTTGTGTGAAGCCCCTCTTAACTTTATTATGGAAAATAGTACAATACAATGTTTGTGTCGATGATATGTCTTGGGCCTTATCTTTTCTTTTCTCTATATATTTTTGTTCAGGTACATTCAATGTCGCTTAAATGTAAAGTAACAGACCCCATGACAGCGCAAAGGTGTTTTACAACACTTTGAGTGAGCTCGCGGCTGCTTTACAACACTTGGAGTGAGTGATGAAGAGACGCGGGCGTAATTTGACAGAACACTTTCTGGATCACACCCTTTGCAACTTGCACCATAAACTCTTTCATTCCTTTAAACATATTCAAAATTCAATGTATCAGCCGTACAAACGCATAGATCACAGTTTCCTTCTTTCACACAATTCATTTTCGTAGAACTTATACGTTCTTGTGATTAAAAATTACCACACTTTTTTGTAAAGAACAGAAGAAAAAGCAACAAAACGAGCATGCATTTCATGGGACGTGTAACCATTTCAAATCCCACAAATTGATTTGGGGTGTGGGACCACCGCATTCATCTCGCATTCACACCCGCCATATCAAAACTCCCCCCATCTATGGACATGGGCGGTCTCCTAGACGACGACCTCCTCCTCTCCACCTCCACATCAACCCCAACCCCACCCACGGGTTGGTCGACGACCAGCACGATGCCGCAAAACGCTGTAGCCGGTCCCTCGTCGTCGTCCTCTCCACCGATGCCGAGATCGTTGAGTAATTCCATGAAGGCGGCATTATCGGACCCGCATTTGAATAAATCGTTGAAGGATGCGATGCCGAGACGGCCGTATAATGATCCGAATTCGCCGAGTAGTGGTGCGAGAATTCGGTTTGAGAAACTTGTGAGGAGGTGAGGACATGGCTGCGGTTGTTTTTTTTTTTTGGAGGGAAGGGAGGGAGTTGGATAAAGGGTCTGGTTGGGATATTGTAGGGTGACGACTTGCGGTGAGAAGCAGAGCTATGGATTTTGTTTAGAGGTTTCAAACGAAAGTCGGGGCTGATGTGATGCGCATTTTCGTGGCTGCCATAAAGCTTCTTTGCACGTCTCAACCTTGGACTATAGACGACCTTTTGCGAACGTCCAAACCAATGGCGAGGAAGAATTAAAAGCAAGATACTGAGTATAGGAAGAGAAACCTGTGATGGTCAATAAGCGGAATCTCCAACATATCATGACCCGAACTGACCCGTTCTTCCTCTTAACCTAAAACTAGATATTACTACCAACTCACCGTGGGCTGCAAAGATCCCGTTTGTAACCATAAACTCTGCGCCTCCTGCCCTCGCGGCCCTAAACTCACCCCTCAAGCTTCCGCCATCATGGCCGTCCAACTCGCCTCCCGCCCCCGTCACTTCTTCTGCCCCCGCGTCCCCATCGAACCCGATATAACGCTGGCCGAAGATCCCCTCGTCCTCTCCCAACTCACCGGCGTGTCCTTCAGCAGTCCAAACAACAGTGCAGCGTCATCGCGGGCGCAGACGCCAAACAATGGAACGCCGATGGGAAGCCCGAATTTGGGGAGAAATCGAGAGTTGTTGAAACCAACGTTGTTTGGGGGGACGGGTGAGAATCGGGGGAATGGGTCAACGGCGGTGGCGATTCAGGGTGGTGGGAGGACGGCGTCACCGGCGTCGAATTTAGGGACGTCTCCTGGTTCTGGAATGATGGCGGGTTGGGTGGAATATTCTTTCGTGATCCTTCGAATGCCGGTACAACACCAAATCCTGCAATCCCATCAGCTGGTACGCTTCTTTCGTCATCACCGTCAGACCGGAACCTCCACTACCAAGACCCCTTTATGCAATCCAACGAGACTGCTTCCAACCCCATCCCCATCCCCAACGCGTCGACGCAACCCGATAGCGTGATCTCTCCGCAAGCATCCCGCCCCTTCCTGTATTCCTTCTCTCTTCATCCCCGTTTGCGTCCATCTTTCGGACCACCAGTGAATCTAATATGGATGGGATTGATGTGGCCAGGACGCGGTCTGCGAATCCAGCCTTCTTGGCCGAGACGGTAAAGGAGAGTGGACCAGCTCTTCCGGAAGTGAAGAATCGGAGCGCGTATGAGTATCTGGGGTTGGGAGTTTTGGGGAGGTTGGGGAGTGAAGCGTCGGCGAGTTTGAGGATGAGAGCAAAGTCGTTAATGGATTTACCGAGTTTGTTGGCGTCAGGGTCTGGTATGTTGCTGGGTCTTGATGAGAGGAATCTCTTTGTTTAACTTTCCATTTTAGACGCTTTCACACCAAGTCAGAGTCTTCACGGACTAGATACTCCCGAACGTACGGATTCGCCAAACCTCTCACAAGTAGCCGCCCAAGAAAACATCGGATTCGAAGGTACGTTCCTCACTTCCACCTCATCCCCGTATCCTTACAACCTCACGTTTAGCCGACACCTTCTCCGACGATCAACCCGAACACCAGCAGCAGCTGTCTCTCGTTTACGTCACTCTTCCGCTTCTCGAAAAAGCCGTCGCAACCTACCGCGTCCCCTCCCCACGATCCCGTGCGGCATCCGCTGATCCTGATATGGCGCCGATCGAAGATGCGGTGGATGACGTTGTGTCTGACGATCCCACGTTTTTGGTGAATACGTTGAGGACTTGTTTTTCGAGCAGCGAGTCGTTGAATCAGAGCTTTTTGGTGAGGGAGTAGTGGTTTTGTATGGAGCGTGGGATTAACGGTGTTTTTGCTCTCTTTTTTTTTTCAGCTTCCTGGTACGGACGTGAACGGGTATGAGTTTGGTGTGGATGTGGCGTCTTTGAGGGCTTCGTATGAATTGATATCAAAACTTGTAAGTTCATTTTCGTCTTACCCCTCTCATCTGTTTAGGAACCTCGACAGCTTTTTGAACGGACGCTCGTGAATGCGCTGGAGATTCTTCTTGCGTCGCTGCAACTCAACATGAAGCGATTGCAGAGTGGATCACCAAAACATTTGAGACAGTTTTTTGCGTTATTGGAGGTATATATTTGTTATTGCGTTCTGTGATGTATTGATATTGTTTTTAGAATCCATTGTTGAGGAATGGGCATTATCAGGAGACCTTGTTGAAAAAATTGTGCATGGTGATGGGGAACTTGAGGTCAAAGGCGAAGCAAGTTCTCGTTTCATGGTTCGCAAGGTATGTTTTAGCCTTTTTTCCCTGTACCATATACGTCAACGTCACAAGATATTCGCAGCTAACCCTTTCCGCTATTCAGCTACGATACCGAAGGCCTTGAAGGCTTTATTGACCTTTTCCAAGGCTACATCACTGACCACTACTACCCGACCCCTCCTAAACCCGATGATTCGATTATATGCGCCATTAAGAATTTGAGTTTATTGTATCATGCGAATGAAGGGAGTGGAGGACGGATTGTGATTTCGAAATTTTACAATGAGGCGTTGAATCGGAAACTGAATTTCAAGGAGGAGTATAAGAGTTGGAAAAAGACTTTGGAGGGGAAAAAGATTGTGGAGTTTTCGTTTTTTAATTATCCGTTTTTGTTTGATGTGAGTTGTTTTTTTAAGTCTTTTTTGCAGAGGGTGGGTTATGAGGGGTGGTTCAATTTGATTTTTTAACGCTTGATTGTGAGGGTTGTTGTTGTTTTTATATTAACTTACACTTTTACCGCACAAATTATTCAGCCTGTAGCCAAAACGCGTATCCTCCACATTGACGCCATGGTTCAAATGTCACAAGAGTTTGAAGACGCCGTTGTCCACCAAGCCATTGTGATTCACGCCCAAAAATTTCTCCAAGACTCGCCTTCCGTTACAACGCTCGAACAAGAACTCAAAGGCGCCACCAACCCGTTCTTGGTGTTGGAGATTCGAAGGCAACATCTTGTTAAAGATGTGTTGGATCAGGTGAGCGAAATATAAATTGAGAGTTATGCTGATTGAGTGGTAGATAAGGAGGAAGGAGAAGGATATGAAGAAACCTTTGAAAGTTAAGTTTGTGGGAGGAGGAGAGGAGGGGATGGATCAGGGGGTGTGCAGAAGGAGTTCTTTCAGATACTTGTGAACATGCTTTTGGATCCGGCTTGTAAGTTTGTTTGATTGTCACGTTTTGCATGTGGAAAGGAAAATGTTAACGAAAGTTGTTGTTTCAGATGGCATGTTTACTTATGAAGAGGAAACGAGACAAGTTTGGATCAATGGAGCGTCTTTGGAACCTGAAAAGAAATTTGAGCTTGTGGGGACTGTCATTGGTTTAGCGCTTTACAATGGTGTGATTTTGGGGATTAACTTTCCGAGACTTTTGTATAAAAAGTTGTTGGATGAAACACCTACTTTAGAGGATATCAAGCAAGCGTTTCCGGTATGTTTTCCGCCAGCCGTTTCTTTACGTATGTTTATTGATTGACGTTGTTTTAGGCACTTGGAAAGGGTTGCAGCAATTACTGGATTGGAATGATGGAGATGTTGGGGATATATTTATGAGGACTTTTGAGATATCGTATGATGTTTATGGACAGGTGAAGACGTTTCCGCTTGTAGAAAATGGGACGAAACGCTTGTTACGAATGAAAACAGACAAGGTAGGGTGGTGTTTTTGTTTTTTTTTTGATACAAGCTAATATGGGTGTGTGTGTTTTTAGAATACGTTCATCTTTACATCAATCACCTTGTTGGTGAATCTGTTAAACGCCAATTTAGCGCATTCAGGAGAGGGTTTCATCGGGTTTGTGGAGGCAGAGCTTTGGAAGATGTGTCGATCGGAGGAACTTGAGTTGTTGATATGTGGGACGGCTGATCTTGATTTCACGGATCTTGAGAATGGTGCTGACTATGATGATGGGTATGGACCTGATCATATAGTTATAACGTAAGCAGGGTTTTTTTTTATCTTTTTCCTATTTTATATTTTCTTGTTTACGTTGTTGTTGTTGTTGTTGTTGATAAATTTTCTTTTACTTTAATTGTAGATGGTTCTGGGAGATTGTGCATGGGATGGAGTTTGAGATGAAGAAAAAGTTGTGAATTTCGTGACGGCTTCGGATAGGGTTCCGTTGAAGGGATTAGGAAATTTGACTTTTGTGATTCAACGAATGGACCCGATACAGATAGGTACAAAAACAAATAATCACACGCACATGGTTTCCCAATTCTTAACACGTTTGGCCATGAAAAGGTTACCTACCGCTCTCACCTGTTTCGGTCGCCTCCTTCTCCCCGAATACGAATCGAAAGAAAAACTCGCGAATCGACTCATAACGGCGATTGAAAACGCAAAAGGGTTTGGGTTGGTATGAAATCAAAAATATGGGGGATCTCTTCCTACACAGACGCTTGAGTTTCATGAAATTTGATGAAACACTCTACATATACGAATTCAATTTGAAAAAAATATATCTCTGATGCGAAGAAAAGTTTTGGTTTTTTTTTTTTTTTTTTTTTGGGAACAAAAGTGTATTATGATCTGTTGTTTTCCGGAAAATACATGTACAAAAGACGGAGAAAAGCGTGTTGGCTTCGTTTTGCTTTTGATGTTGTGACGGAAATGGGGATTGTGGGTGGCAGGGATAAGTGAGATAAGCGAAATGGGTGATCGTGGGAAAGGAGGGAAGGTCTTTTTTTTCTTTGACAGTCCATTGCTTTACACCATACTGATAACAAAAAAAAAAAGGTAAGCATTCCGACCATATCAAATCAAAAGATCTCACCTGTCGATAAGCTGATCCCTCATGCCGTTGATAATGTGCGTAGGCTGTGCGTTCTGGAGCTGTAAAGAGTTCAAAAGTTAATACAGACCGCCCACAGATATAAGTCGATAAAGGGCAAAAGATTAGAAAAAGGCAAAATCTCGTACCTTGAAGATACTCTCAATAACAGACAACTCGGTACTTGATGTATCAAGACCCGCAAAGCAGTCCAATCGTTCACAACAAGACCCGCTCCAATCATATCCGCACCACGGTTAACGGTTCCCGCCTAAACACAAACCCAACAGTAAACAAAAGGTACATTCAAAAAAGTCCAGGATCTCACTTACAACAAGGGGAATTTGCAAAAGCGCCGACCAACTCATCCTGATCCTCCAATCGACGTCTTGGGGTGCACCAACCCTCCTTGATTACTGAACGCACAAAAGCTCCCAACAAGTGCATTCCCCGCAACCGTTTGCTTAAACACTTCCACGCCAAGCACGTCCGCAATGATATCCTCAGTTTCCTACGTTCATATCGTTAATGAAAATGGTCACAACCCAAAGTGGAGCTTACCCTGTCTACGTCGGGGTGAACAAGGGCAACATGATCGTTGCATGCAACAACGTTTCCGAGTGCTGAGAGACGTTCTTCGATACGTTGGATACGAATGGCCTCAGGAAGGGAGTTGCGGAGGTGTTGAAGCTCCTGTTGATCGTATCAGACAATGTAAGTACATTTAGGACTAACCTGGTCGGTGGTGGAGTTGGGGACAATGAGACCTTTGCGGTTTCCTGTAAATACATCATTTTAGTAAAAAAGTTCATTGGCCTTGAACATGGACTCACCGACGGTTAAACGACCAATAATCCTTGTTCCTGCAATGGAGGTGTGGACAACAGGGATGACATCGGCCAATTCACTCTCAAAGACACTGTCAAATCATTTAGTTACCCTTGAATGGCAAGCAAGAGGTGTTCAACCTGTAAAAGTTCTCTGATCCACCGATGGCGACGAGGCAGTAGGAGTTGGTGAGGCGGGAGAAGACACCAATGTCGTTGGAGTTTTCGAATTGAGCACCTGAAGGACGGGATGGGGATGGGGATAGACAGAGTTTATATGATCAGGGTTAGGTGGAATGCCATCTTGGAATGCATGGGGATGCTGGATAGCTGTTATGCTTCGTATATGATACTTACGGGTAGCCATTGCTATAGATTAATTACGATGGTAAGTCTGGTAAGGAAGGGTTTTGGTAATTGAGGTTGATGGAGGTTTGTCCAAGTTGTTGAAAAAAAAAAAAAGTCTTATAAATATTCAATAGGCAGCTTTGTGTTGCATGCAGCATTCCAAAGTCCACAAGTCAAACACCATGACTGTGCACCTCGAAACCATCGCCACACAACACTGGATATACGCAGCATTTACGTTGCTGATCAGTCTTTGTGCAGCGTACATATCTATTTTAGTACGTCTGCACCACACACGTCGGAAACTTCAGACATAGAAGTGGACACGTTGCCATAAAATAACGTTATTTCTTGAGGTCCAACAACCAATGCTCTTTATTCAAGCAGATAAAAGGAATATGAAGTGCGAAGCAAACAAAAATCACACACACAAAGATGGACCGCCAATGTTAACAAAAGTTGCGGGGTAAAAACAATGGGAAGATGAATGGGAGCAAGCACGCTTAGAGACCAGCGGCAGCGTCCTTGCCGGCAATGTAGACGATAAGGTCAATGACACGGTGGAGTAACCGTACTCGTTGTCGTACCAAGAGACGAGCTTGACAAAGGTGTCGTTAAGGGCGATACCGGCCTTAACGTCAAAGATGGAGGAGTGGGGGTCAGAGATGAAGTCGTTGGACACAACCTCGTCAAAGGTGATGCCGAGAATGCCTTGAGCTCGTTCTCGGAAGCCTTCTTGATGGCGGCGACGATCTCGTCGTACTTGGCGGGCTTAGAGATCTTGACAGTAAGGTCAACAACGGAGACATCGGGGGTGGAGACACGGAAAGCCATTCCAGTGAGCTTGCCGTTGAGTTCGGGGAGAACCTTGCCGACAGCCTTGGCGGCACCGGTGGAGGCGGGGATAATGTTCTGTTTTTAAATCAAAATTAGCGACAACAATTGAGGAAAAAACAATGTCCAAAAAATTAAATGACACGTACCTGGCCAGCACCACGGCCAGCACGCCAGTCCTTGCCAGAGGGACCGTCAACGGTCTTCTGGGTAGCGGTGACGGAGTGGACAGTGGTCATAAGACCCTCAACGATACCAAAGTTGTCGTTAATAACCTTGGCGAGGGGGGCGAGACAGTTGGTGGTGCAGGAAGCGTTAGAGAGGACCTTGATGGAGGGGTCGTACTTCTCAAGGTTCACACCTGAAATTTATAATCAGCATAATTTCGTGTTGGCGGAAACGACAGGTAAATCAATCAATCAAGAATCGGAGATCAAAAATAAAAGAAAAATAAAAAAATATGGAAAAAGCCAGTGAGTTCTTTCAATCGCGCTTTTGCCTTCCGCATAATTTGCCTTTCCCTCTGCGAGAAGGCAAAAGGCGCGTCCTTTTGCGGCAAGGAAGAAATCGCAATGCCCTTTGCACATCGTTCCAGTCAACATTGCCACTTCACCCTTGCGCAAAAGGCTAGATTAACCGGACATCCAAAGAACTTCTCACCACTCAAGTAAATCGCGAGAGCTTTTTATAAAAATTGGAGGAGAAGTGCGATAACTCACCGCAGACGAACATGGGGGCGTCGTTGGAGGGAGCAGAGATGATGACCTTCTTTCCACCACCGACAAGGTGAGCCTTTGCCTTGTCGTTAGAGGTGAAGACACCGGTGGACTCGACAATGTACTCGGCACCAGCAGCACCCCATGAATGGCTTCGGGGTTCTTCTCGTTGTAGACGGTGACAGCCTGGCCGTTAACAACAAGCTTGCCGTCCTTAATCTCAACGGTACCCTTGAACTTTCCGTGGGTGGAGTCGTACTTGACGAGGTAGACCATGTACTCAAGGTCAATGAAGGGGTCGTTGATCGCGAGGACCTGGACCTGATCGGCCTTCTCGAGAGCAGCGCGGAAGACGAGACGACCGATACTGGATGCATGCAGGGATGAGAAGAGCGGAGAGAGAAAAGAGCGTGTGAATAAAGGTTTGGTTCTCAGACTGCTGTCAAAGAAGGGCTTCTCAAGAGAGCAAGCCTCAAAAAAAAAGTGGTTGAATGGAGGTGGTTGGAAGGGGCAAGCCAAGCATTTACTTACCGACCGAAACCGTTAATGCCAACCTGAGCAATACGATGACATAGGATGAAGGAGAAGAAGTGTGTTAGATTGCCATGACGGAGGAACAAATCGCGATGATGAGCGTCCTTACCTTGACGACCATGTTTGCAGTTTAGTTGAGGGGGAGAAAGGAGAAGTAAACTTTTGAGTGGGGACAGAGAAAAAAACGCGAATGGGATATAAATTAGCGCGGGAGATGCCGGGTTCTTAAATATTTATTTAAAAATAAATTTTTTTTTTGGGGAGTGGTGGGTGGGTCGGGATCCTTTTTTTTTATTTTATTTTTTTAATAATAATGAATTAATAAATATTAAAATTCTCCGTTTTTCAGGTTGTTGTGTTCAATTGATTCGTCACATCTGGTCACTCTTTCAGCATAATACCTATTAGTCAATTAATTTATTAATTAATTAAATATAGAATAATATAATTAAGATCAGATATAAATATTCAGAAGCCCTTCTCTCTCTCTCTCTCTTTTTAAATAAACAATCATCGTCTCCATCCATCGATAAAGTAAAAGCATTAATTAATAATAAATATCTCTCCAATAGGTAATAAATAATACACCCAACACGCCCATCACATCAAATGTTCATAATTATTTTCCTCATGCATGCACACAATCTTATCCTCACGTAAATTAATACGTAAAATACCTTTTTTTATAATAATAAATCCGTTATCTCTTGACGATCATAAAAAAAAAGATCTTTGATAAATTGTGTTTATTCAGATCACTATTTTAACATTCTAAAAAAGCCCTGGCTGGCTAATAATAGCTGATAGTGGATGATGGATGGATTGTGTATGTATTCATTTATTTATTTATTGCTGTGTCTGTATGCGCATTCTTATTCAAATGTCCATTCCTCAATCAATAGTATTGCTTACACACACAATCCACAACCATCATCATCTTTAACCTCCATCGGATGATGGCCAAACAATCATCTACCTACGATGGAAGCAAGAGACTACAAAGATTTCACCTCATTATTAATATGATATATGATAATGAAATCAACGCCCAAAACAAATCACAGAATGAGGGATGGATGAGGGACCATGCAACCGTGGGTTCAATGTCCTCCTCCTCCCTTCAGCCTATCCTTCGTCTTATAACTCCTTCCCCATGACGGTTGCTGATCTCTCCGATGGTGAAGGGGACGCCCAGGCGATACCCTAGATTATCATCTCCCATCAGCTCGCGTCGGAAGGGTATTGTCACGAGTTGTTCGGGAACAAGCTGGAGCGAAAATGGGGCCATTACGGGCGTAAAGATTAGACCGGGAGCAAAGGAAAACTGCAACATACAATCCCCGAAAAGAAAAAAAAAAGATCAACAAACAGTCTACCCACCTTAAAGATATTAACAGCGAAAACAAGGAAGCGAGAATAGAGGTGGGAATTGTTCTGAGTATTTAAGCAAGAAGTTAATCCGATTTCAAACCAACATTTACTAATTCCACGCGCTCACCTCAAATTCCTCAAAAACGTCCGTATGTTGATACCATGCATGCGCGAAAACTCTGTAAAGTCGCCGCGCAATATTTTGAAAATGTTTATGTGATGTTTCTGGTATGGATATGCGGCTTGGGAAATACTTTGGGCTGTTTAACAGCGCCGTGGCGCCGTCCAGGGTATGAACTATATAGTCTATGGCCGAACACTATATTTGCAAGTAAAAGTAACGTCAGATACAATACAATTTATATATCAGTCAACAAGTGATTGCTTACTGCTTGTGGCGACACGTGTGCTGCGCAAAGATACTGCCATTCTCCTGCCTTCATCTCCGGACATGTCTCCTTTGTGCAAATATCGCCCAACAATACCGCCAAGTCGTTGAGTTCTAAACATAGTTGTCTATTGCAAAACTCCAGTATCAGCATCGAGGTCAATGGCGTTGATGATTTACCGAAGGTGTTCGTATTGCCAAACGTAGGGATCTTGGTCGGAGGGGAGGTTGACGAGATGGAAAATGTCGCTGTTGTCTTTTCTCAAAATACTTTGAAGGTAGATCTGTACGGCCAGCGTAGAGTCGATTTGGCTGAGCTCCACATCCTCCATGCGCACCATTCCTATTAAAAAGTATATGAGTTGAATGAAGTGGAGCTTGAAAAGAGTGACACTTCATTCAACAGCCATGGACCCACGCACGCATGCATGTATGCAAAGTCCCTGCTCTTTCTGGGAAATGAGAGCATATAGCAATCAGTTAGACCATTCAACCTACCTCGTTCTTTGTTCCTGGGTTGTTCCTTCTCACCACCGACGTTGGTGTTGCATGTTCGGGAGCCATTCTCACTGTAACGGAGGTTACACGAATGAAATTGCAAATTGTCAGAGATGACGACGCCCGAGAGCCCGCTCGATGTCTACTCAAAGGTACCCCTCATCCTGAAATGGAGAGTCTAGAGGTCGTCACTAACATTCTTAAAGGGTACCAAAGCATGGTTTATTGATGATCAAGAGGGATGGATTACGGGAACCCTCAAAGAAAAGATCCTTAAGGATGACTCCCTAAAGATGGTCTTCACCGTGGAGACAAGAGGAAAGGTTGTGGACTCAAGCGCGTGTCTTCTTCGTTTCGGTAAATTCATACCGAATAGATATTAACGTGTATGCTGTTCAATTGTAGGACATAGAATTTGAGGCTTCGATCTCAAAGTTGGTAGCAAGCAAGTTTCAAGAACTACCGCCACTCAAGAACCCTCCCATCCTTGAAGGAATCGACGATTTGGCCAATCTTTCATACCTCCATGAGTGCGTCTCCTTCGTAACCGTCATGATGAACTAATTTCTGCTTCTAAGACCGGCCGTGCTCCATAATATCCGGTTGCGGTATCAGCAAGAGCAGATTTACACATACTCTGGTATCGTCTTAATTGCAATGAACCCCTTCGCGAGGCTTGCATTGTATTCTCAAGAGATAATGAGGTTCGCCATCATGCGTAATATAACGTTACTGATACCATCACCAGAGAATATTCCGGGAAACGACGCGGAGATCTTGAACCTCATTTGGTAACGCAGCGTCTCTTGCTCACGTTATTAACGTATCGTTCAAGTTTGCCGTTGCAGAAGAAGCTTACCGGTCCATGATTCGAGACAAGAAGAATCAATCCATAATTGTGTCTGGAGAGAGTGGAGCCGGAAAGACGCAGAGTGCAAAGTACATTATGAGATACTTTGCCGTGGTCGATGATTTGGAAAAGAAGTTTTCGGACAGGATGGGTCTGGGCATAATTCAGGAAAGAAGAGTGAGATTGAAGAGGCAGTGTTATCCACCAACCCTATCATGGAGGTTTGCTACACTCGTCTTTTCGCATTTACTGAAACTCGTGTTAAAGGCATTCGGAAATTCCAAAACAACCCGAAATGACAACAGTTCGCGTTTTGGCAAATATATTGAGATTATATTTTCCAAACCAAAGGGCGCGGACAATGTTAGGATCACTGGTGCTAGAATTAGAACATACCTGTTGGAGAGGTCACGGTTGATTTTCCAGCCTGCCACCGAGCGAAACTATCATATCTTTTATCAACTCTGTGCTGCCGTTCCTGCTGCGGAAAGAAAGGAACTTGGACTTGGAAAATGGAGCGATTTCTTCTACTTGAATCAAGGTGGAACTGGAACTATTCCTGGGATAGACGATGTCGCGGAATTAGCCATCACACAAAAAGCTCTTTCCACCATCGGCATTTCCGTGTCTACTCAATGGTATGATCGATACAAACCCATTTCTCATAGTGCGTTAGGGATATTTTCAAGATTTGCGCTGCGCTTCTCCATATCGGTAACATCAAGATCACCGCCAACCGCGACGAAGCCCAAATTGCCGACGACGACCCTGCTCTCATTCTAGCCACAACTCTTCTCGGTTTGAACAAGCAGGAATTTCGAAAATGGATTGTGAAAAAACAGATTATAACGCGGTCTGAGAAGATTACAAGTAATTTGAATCAATATCAAGCAAACATTGGGAGGGATTCCGTGGCAAAGTTTATTTACAGCATGCTGTTTGATTGGTTGGTCAAGGTCGTGAATAGTAACTTGTCGAGGGATTCTTCGGATGATGGGTTGACGTTTATTGGTGTGTTGGACATTTACGGGTTCGAGCACTTTAAGAAGAACTCGTTCGAACAGTTCTGTATTGTAAGATATTCTCTCGACTATCGCCTTTTAATCATGTATAGAACTACGCCAACGAGAAACTCCAACAAGAGTTCAACCAACACGTCTTTAAACTCGAACAAGAAGAATACGTGATTGAAAAGATTAACTGGTCATTTATCGACTTTAACGACAACCAACCCTGCATTGACATGATTGAAAACAAGCTCGGCATTCTCGATCTCCTTGACGAAGAATCCCGTCTCCCCTCTGGTTCCGATGGATCTCTCATCACAAAAACTATACACTCGATTCGCTGTACCCGGACAACAGTTTTTTGAGAGAAACCAAGGTTCGGACAGAAAGCGTTCACGATCAAGCATTACGCTTGTGATGTCACGTATGAGATTGATGGGTTTATTGAGAAGAATAAGGATACGGTTTCGGATGAACAGTTGGGCGTGTTGAATGCTTCGGAATTCAATTTCTTGAAGGAGGTTATCACACCTCCGGAACCTCCTGCCCCCGAAAAATCGCCAGAGTCTGTGAGTAGATATTTTTGCATTCCTTTGACTCCCAAAACTAGTTTATCTAATGCTGATTTAAACTCGTCAAGTCGCGTCCTTCTGGCAAAGGCGCAGGCGGTACCGCCAAAAAACCCACCCTTGGCAGCATCTTCAAAGCCTCCCTCGTTAAACTCATGGCAACCCTCCGCACCACCGAAGTCCACTACATCCGTTGCATCAAGCCGAACCAAACCAAAACCGCCTTTGCATTCGAGCCCCAAATGGTTCTCGGTCAACTCCGTGCATGCGGTGTGCTCGAAACCATTCGTATATCATGTGCAGGATATCCTTCACGATGGACGTTCCAGGAATTCGCGGATCGGTATTACCTTATCGTCCCGTCCAAGAAATGGGTGCCGGATCCCAAGAAACTCACACATGCTATTGTTGAGGCGGCGATTCAGAACGTGGACAAGTATCAGGTGGGACTCACAAAGATCTTTTTCCGAGCGGGTCAACTTGCGTTCTTAGAAAAGAGGCGGTCGGAGAAGTTGCGGGAATGTGTTGTGACGATTCAGAAGAATATTCGGAGGGTGATTTACCAGAAGCGGTATAAGAAGTCAAGGGATGCTGCTATCGCGATCCAGACTAGTAAGTTTGCTTGTGTTGGATGTTAAGCTGATTTGGATAGATTTCAGAGGTTACAGGGCACGACAGCACTTTAGGGCTGAGAAGGAGAGGATGGCGGCAACCAAGATTCAGAGACAGGTTCGTGGGTGGTTGGTTAGAAAGCAGTACAAGAAGACCAAGAAGGCCATCCTCAAGATCCAGTCCACCTACCGGATGTTTGTGGCAATGAAGATGAGGAAGGCGATGAGGAGGGAGAACGCCGCTGTCATCATTCAAAAGTTCTACCGCGGTACGCGAACGCGAAAATGGTACACCAAGACCGTCAAACGTATCATCCATATCCAATCATGTATTCGACGACGACGGGCCATCAAAGAGCTGAAAGCGCTCAAGGCTGAAGCAAGGTCATTCGGAAAACTTAAGGAGTTGAATTATAAGCTTGAGAATAAGGTTGTGGAGCTTTCGCAGGCTGTCAAGGCTAGAGATGAGGATATCAAGAGCATGCATGAGCAGATGAGTCATCTTGAGAGTCAAGTGTCGATTTGGAAAGAGAAGTTTAGTCGTGTGGATACTAACTCGAAGGTGATGACGACTCAGCTTAAATGAGAACTCGTCAGAGCTGAAGGCTGAGTTGAAACAAGCGGTGGAAGCCCGAGACCAGTTCTCTAAAGAAGTCGAGAAAATGACACAGACGCTGTCAAAGAAGGATATGGAGATTGATAACGCCAAGACTGAGAACGAGAAGCTAAAGGAGGAAGTCAAGAGGTTAAAGGAAGGCTTGAAGAATGCCCCTAAACCCGACGAAGCCAATACGGCAGCGCTGAAACAAGAAATTACAACATTAAAGGAGCAAATCACAAAACTCATAGCCGGTAAATGGACACGGGACAAGATTGCAGATTCTCTTATGAACGCTTCCACCGAAGTTCCCGGTAGCAACCTTAGGATATCGACGGACAGAAGAGAGTCCAAGGCTAATAAGGTTCCACAGGACTTTATGCCTCCTGCTCAGAACCAAGCCGCTATCAGAGTGCCACCTCCACCTCCTTCAACCTCTCAACCGCCGCATAATTTGACGCAGTCACAAACTATGCCTGCAGCACCGCCGGCTTCAGTACCCTCCGATGTGCCACCCCCAACGCCAACGCCGATAACTGATAGATTGAAAAAAGCGACGTCGATGAGATCTTCTATGATCTTTGACGCTTTGTTCCCGTCGACACCTGATCAGACTGATGCGCAAAACGCAGAGGTACGGGCTTAGCTTGTTTTTGTGAAATGCTGATCTTGTTTTTATTGATTTTTATTTCTTTCTTTGTAGAAGGCTGGTAAACCGGTTGAGGAAAGTAAGGGCGTCGAGGATGAGGTTGTGAACCACCTCATTGTCAACCTTCGCGTTCCCCTTCCTAGTACCCAGACTGTGGCGACAAGGTCAGAGATTTTCTTCCCAGCACATCTTCTTGGAATCTGCTTGTCGCAGCTTCTAGAGCAAGGGCTGAGCAAGAATGCTCTGGAAGTGGTCAATAATTCCGTTAAAGGTGAACTCTCGTTTATGAAATATTTAATGTGAATTAACTTTTTTCGCTGTTGTATAGGAATTGAGTCAGTGACCATGGTGAGTCTCATATTTATTCTTTTTCTTTCCGCAGCTTTCAAGTTGGTTTCTGATTGTCTCAATAATTTTTCTTCAGAAATTCGAGGATGACTACTCATCAGCATTCTGGCTTGCAAATACCTATGAGATTCTTTGCGTCGGTAAGACGTTGCAAGAAACGGAGGCCCGGCAATCAAGTAACAAAAGAGAATCCGTTTCGGAGAATAGCCAGACCGTGTTCTTGATACTCTCTCAGGGGAGAATTCGATTTCCTTCTTATGAGCTGTATCATGGTGGATGAAGGAGTTAAAAAAGAAGCTTGCCAACATGATCGTACCGCCGTAATTGAAAACCAATCTCTTCCCGGATACATTTGGTATTATTCATATATCTTCAATTTTTAAACTGGATTTTAGTAAGCAATCGGGTGGTCTTTGGGGCAAATGGGGCAAATCGGCTGCAAATCCTCAATGCACAATCGAGCAGCTCCTCAATTTCCTTAGCAAGCTATCAAAGACGATGAGATGTTATTACATGGAAACAACAATTACGCGACAGATACTCACTGAGCTTCTTCGCGTTATCGGCGTGTCTGCGTTTAATCACATCCTCATGAGAAAAAACTTTTGCACATGGAAGCGGGGTGTGCAGATCCAGTATAATGTGTCTAGACTTGAAGAATGGTGCACGAGTCATGGCATTGCGGAAGGTACATTTTACTGACTTTTAGTAGTCTCCATAGCTAACGATTTTAAAGCAACGTTGCATCTGCAGCAGCTTCTTCAAGCGGCAAAACTGTTGACATTAAATAAGACATCACCTCAAGACATTGAAACCATATTTGACGTGTAAGTTTTGTAACTGTTTGTATAGGTTAACCCGAATTTTCCAGCTGCTTCCTCCTTAACCCTGCACAAATCAAGAAATTGCTATCCCTCTACTATGCGGCAGATTTCGACTCTCCGGTAATGCCACTTTACACCCAAACGACTTTGTTTTTGAGCTTGAATATTTATTCTTTTTCATTATAAACTAACGTTGTTTAAACGACCTTAGCTTTCACCTGAATTGCTGAAAATGGTGGCCTCTAGGGCCGTGCTCAATGAACAATCGGATTCTCTCCTTTTGGATCTGGATTCCGGACCGGAATTCACCGAGCCTATGCCTCGTCCTGTCGGTCTGCAGAACTTCATCCTGCATGGATTAATCTTCCTCATCTTTCGGCCCTTGCATCCACAAGATGAAAAGGTTGGCGTCATGAAAGCCTCAAAATCAATACATTTTTTAAATATGATGTTTGGTACATGTCGATTGGCATCGCTTGTACGCCATGCACCGCAGAGGCGCATGTACTCTGATATCAAAGCACTCGGCATCCCCTACGTCATCGAGTCATCTGTTCGTAATTGGTTCATATTGGCTTTTGACTGAGTCCTATAGCCGCGCGGAGAACGAGTGTTCGATATCTTTTCAAGATTGTTGAAGGAGCGAATCGTCATGCTCAATGGAGATGTAAACTTACCAAAGGAATCCGACTCATCTCTTAAAAGGTCAATGATCATACCGCAGCTATTATCGTAGCTCAGATGCTGTTTTTGGAAGCAGAGAACCCCGAAAAACCCATCAACTTTTATATTAACTCACCTGGAGGAAGCGTCACAGCTGGAATGGTAGGAGTTCTTTTCAATGACACTCAAATAACACAAAACTTTAGGCTATTTATGATACGGTATAAAAGCTCATCATGGATGAAATTAACCTTCTAGATGCAGGTATACCCCATGTGTTGCGTCTTGAAATGACTCTTGTCCATCAAAAAGTATATAAGAAGTCCGGTCGCTACAGTTTGCGTTGGACAGGCATGCTCTATGGGCTCTTTGCTGCTGACAGCAGGACAGGCGGGACAGCGCTCTATTTTGCCGAACGCTCGTGTGATGGTTCATCAGCCAAGGTGAGGGCAATAATAGCAGAAAAGCTTAATTATGTAGTGGGGGCGCTGCGGGTCAAGCATCGGATATTGCGATACACGCGAAAGAGATATTAGAGATCCGGTCTAAGATAAACCAGTTGTATGTGCACCACACAAGTCAGACATTGGAAGTAATAGGTAGGGAGACTCCTGTTTGTACTTTTCTAACGTGTCGAACAGAAAAGGCGATGGAGCGCGATACTTTTATGAGCGGCGAGAAGGCGGTGGCGTTTGGCCTTGTTGACCGCATTTTGTTGAAAAAGGAACTGCCCGTCAAGGACGGTGCAAGTAAATAAATAATAATAAACGAGAATAGGATTGAAGCCTTGCAGAAGCTTGTCTTTTTTTTTTTTTTTTGTGAAGACAATTCTGGACAGTCCCATAATGGCCGACCACCCCAAGAAGAAGATAAGGACGGATGTTGGAAAGAAGTCTTCATCGCAAATAGACGATGAGGCCGTGAAGGCGAATCCGTATTTAGCGCATCACTACAAGCCTCCAGTTTTAGTGCCTGGCAAGACTACGGCAGCGCAGGCTGAGGAGCTTGAGAATGCAACAATCAATCCTTTCACTGGACGCAATTACACGGCGCAGTACAGGGAGATTTTGAAAAAGCGTCGTCAACTTCCTGTCCATAAACAGCGAGATGACTTCTTGGAGCTTATTCACAACAACCAAATCCTTGTTCTAGTCGGCGAAACGGTGAGGAAGCCTTGGTTTGCCTTTTGGTGAATGCTAACTTGTTCTTTTTAGGGTAGTGGAAAAACAACACAGTGAGTCCCTTCCTCGTCCTCCATCTCCGCATCTACTTGGCCGGTGTGCTTCTGCTAAACGTTGTTTATAGAATTCCGCAGTTTTTACTCTACGATGACCAACCACACACCAAGAGAACCCAAATCGCATGCACCCAGCCTCGTCGTGTTGCCGCCATGTCCGTTGCAAAGCGTGTAGCTGACGAGCTTGACGTGACTCTTGGAGAAGAAGTTGGTTACAGTATCAGATTTGAGGATGTTACTTCTGCCAAAACCGTTCTCAAGTACATGACGGATGGTATGCTTCTAAGAGAAGCCATGATGGACCCATTGCTGTCTCGGTACTCTGGAATTATTCTTGACGAGGCTCACGAACGTACCTTGTCGACGGATATTCTCATGGGTCTTTTGAAAGAAGTGAGTGATTTTGTCGCTAGGGCGTAATGTGGTTAACGTTTTGCAAAGGTGTGTCTGAAGCGGAAAGATTTGAAGTTGATCGTTATGAGTGCTACTTTGGATGCTGGGAAGTTCCAGAATTACTTCAATAACGCGCCACTTTTGGTAAGTTTGCACAGGCCATCTTCATCTCGTTAATATCTCCAGACTGTACCCGGTCGTACGTTCCCCGTCGAAATCTACTACACCCCTCAACCCGAAACCGATTACCTTGAAGCAGCCATCAGAACCATTTTGCAAATTCACACCTGCGAGGACCCCGGAGATATTCTTGTGTTCTTGACGGGAGAAGACGAAATTGAGGATGCTTGCAGAAAAGTCAACGCTGAGGTTCAGCACCTCATCCAAGCCCAACCAAATCATGTCGGCGATCTCAAGACAATCGCCCTTTACTCGTCGCTTCCTCCGGCAATGCAACAACGCATCTTTGAAGATGCACCTCCCCCACGTCGTCCAGGAGGTCCTGCAGGCCGAAAGGTCATTATATCGACCAACATTGCTGAAACGTCACTCACCATCGATGGCATTGTCTACGTTATCGACCCTGGCTTTTCCAAGCAAAAGGTGTACAACCCTAGAATACGAGTCGAGAGTTTATTGGTCAGCCCTATCAGTAAGGCCAGCGCTCAGCAGAGGTCTGGTCGCGCTGGACGTACTCGTCCCGGAAAGTGCTTCCGTCTTTACACGGAGAAGGCTTTCATGAAGGAGTTGCATGAGCAAACCTACCCAGAAATTCTCCGGAGTAATTTAGGCAACGTCGTGCTGCAGCTCTTACGTTTAGGTATCGACGATCTGGTGCATTTTGATTTCATGGACCCGCCCGCCCCGGAGACATTGATGCGCGCTTTGGAATTGTTGAACGCGCTTGAAGCCATTAATGACGACGTGAAGCTCACTGATATCGGGAAGCAAATGGCCGAGTTTGCTGTTGATCCTGAACTCTCAAGAACTCTTATCACCTCCCCTAAGTACAAATGCTCAAACGAAATTCTCTCTATCATAGCCATGCTTTCTGTACCCAACTGTTTCGTTCGGCCGAACGATCAGAGAAAACAAGCAGATGAGGCCAAAGCGAACTTTAACCATGTGGACGGAGATCATTTGACCATGTTAAACGTGTTCCACGCGTTTAAAGAGAACGACGAGGATCAAAAGTGGTGTTATAGAAACTATCTTAACTATCGATCGCTTAAGAGCGCTGACAATGTTCGTGAACAGTTGAAGAGGGCAATGGAGAGGAATAAGATTCCGCTCTTGTCGATGGATTTCGATGACAAGAAGTACTACACCAACATTCGATACGCGCTAGCGAATGGTTTCTTTATGCAAGTCGCCCACCTGGAGCGCGCTGGACATTATCTAACAGTAAAGGACGACCAGGTATGCATTTCTTTTTTAGGGTTATCATCTTTTTAATATTAATTAATGTGTGGGATACTAATCTTCATTACACTAAAACCAGATTGTTCAACTTCACCCGTCATGCTGCCTTGAATCCAAGCCTGAATGGGTGATTTACAATGAATTTGTGCTTACGACTAAGAACTACATCCGCACGGTGACAGATATCAAGGGAGAGTGGCTTCTTGAGATTTCGCCCACATATTACGACATTCACGACCGTTTCCCAGAAGGCGAGACACGCCGTGCTCTCGAGCGGCTCACTCAGAAGAAAGGGTTGAAGAAGGAAAGCAAGGACAAGGGCAACAAGAGGAAATAAATAATAAACATCTCTTTTTACGATTAGCTCAAAGTGGAAGGTATACAGAAAATGTGAAATTTTTTTTAACGGAAGATTGAATTTTTTCACTTCCATCAAGAAAAGAAAACTCATCCCAAACAACAACTTACATATACGGAGTACTGCAGAAGCATCTGCATTTGACTGCTTCCTTAATATCAGAGGCTACGTACAGTAAGGCCTAACCCACTTCCTCACTTCTCTCTCCGTTCCTGCGAGAGTGCTAGAGAAAGAGAAGGATAAAAAAGAAAAGAAAAAAGGAGGCGTATTAGAAGGAGGCACATTTGTTGATCACCCAATTCTCCACTCCATCTCTCTCCTCCTCCCCTACACCACTCACCCACCCCCTCTGGACTCCAATTGTCAGTGCTGTTTGTAGACAGTCATGACTGAAACCCAAATGTCCAAAGAAGCCCTGTTGGAGCAGATCCGCCTCCTAACTGGTGAGTTGGCTCAATAGTTGAGCGGTTTTGTACCCTAACAATATGACAGGTGCCATCGAAATGAAGAAGAAACCATCTTTGGCTTCCTATTCCCAGAAGAGAGCTCTGGCAGTCACTCATTCCAAAAACCTCTGCTTGATTAATAAGCCAACAGCAGCCCCGTCCTATACAGCAACAAAATCCTACTCTGCACCGGTCGTATCTACCAATTCCTACAAGGCTCCGCAGTTTATCAAGACTAGAAACACATTGGTGAGAGTAGGTGCGGAAGGAGCAAGTGCTGTGTCTTACTCCAAAGCACCTCCAGTTTGCCCAATTCCAGCGGAAAGGTATGATTTTCATCCGTCTGGCTTTTTGACAGAAATAGAATTGCTCCCCAAACTGCGATTAATCATGGAGGACGAGTCATGCGGAAGCCCAGTTATTTAAAAAACTGGCAACATGCACGTAAGACGCTATATATCTTTTTTCATAAAAGAGGCGGAAACTCACTTCCATTTTTAATAGCTTATCCAGCAAAAGTTTCCAAACCCGAAGAAGCCAAGACATTCTGCCAGTACTTCCCCTGGGGTATATGGATGACTGCTTTATCTCTTTAATTTGCTTTTTTTATTTTTATTTTTATACTTTTTTTTTACTTTAGTTTCACTTGTTAGCTTGCGTCTGTTTACACTCTTTTCCTCTTTCCTCTTACCTGTGCACTTGTGACCGTTCGCCAATTATTTGGACACGAATTATTTGCACAGGTGAATGTTCTAGGGGTTTGGCGTGCCCTTTTATCCATGACAAAAAGCGATTGCCTATCTGCAAGAGTTTCCTCTCAGGTCGGTGTACGGTAGCAAGATGTCCGTTCTCGCACTCGCCGAACGAGCACAACATGCCGATATGCCTTCATTTTGGAAAAGGACGGTGCTCAAAGGACGATTGTCAGTATTTGCACGTTAAAGTTGGAGAGGATGCAACGATATGCCCGGAATTCGCTCATCAAGGATTTTGCGACAAAGGATCGACTTGCTCGAATCGGCACGCCTTTCAATGTCCTGACTTTGCAAAGGATGGTGTTTTGTAAGAAAAAGGGTTGTCGTCTTCTCCATCAGCGCGCGAGGCCTGGACCGAGAAAGGACAGCGCAGAAGCTATTGACTTGAATCTTTTTATTTCCAACGGTGAAGAAGGACGCAATCGAGAAGTTCCTGTTGAGAATTTTATTCGTCCCAACTTTGGAAAGATTTATATTGACTATGCTGAGTCTGATGAAGATGAGAGATAAAGTGATATAATGTGAAAAAAAGAAAGGAATCATGTATTCAGAAAATCGTTAAATATAGTATATTATTATTCGTAGATTACTGAGTGTTGTATCATTATTCTTGTTTTTATATCAATAGTATTGTTTTTTTACGAAGTTTTTTTTTTTTTTGTGTTGACAATTCCCCTGACTCGACCATTATGAACGAATCCTTTGGCAAGTTCCTTGCGAGTGTTGGTAAGATTACCAAACGAGACCCATCACTAAACCATGCAGACAAAAAAGTTAGAGACAATGCTGTAAATCGACTTGTGGAATGGATCAAGGGGAAAAAAGATCTTTCGGACCTTGACTTGGTTAAGCTTTGGAAGGGTCTTTTCTACTGTAAGACGGGATCATACAGGCTTAATCTTATACCGGACCAGGTTTTTGGCTTTCAGACAAAGGCCCTGTTCAGCAGCATTTGGCGACCAAACTCTCCGATATTATCCTTAACCTAGAGGAGGATCTTGCTTTCCGATTCTTGAGGGCTTTCTGGACAATTATAGGATTGGAATGGCATGGCATTGATCGGTTGAGGTTTGTGCGTTGCGGATACCGGCTAAGATTAACCCAATTAACGAAAAGACTCGACAAATACTACATGTTATTAAGAAAATTCACTTGCAACTCTTTCAAACTCCTGGCATCCTTGGATTTTGCCGAAGAGGCTGTTAAAAATCATAGCGACATTCTTTCCAGCGGCCCACTAAGGTTGTAGTGAATTTTCTCTCCTGTTCTAACGATCTTAATAGCGTCGGCAACCCAAAGTTCCCTGATAGTTTGAGATATCATATTACCGACTCGTTTGTTGAAGAACTACGTAACTCGGCTCCGGCCCAAGTATGTTTCTTTGTTTACTTTCTCTTACTAGATTAATTAGGAGATACCGGCTTCCGTATTCGACCCTTTCTTCGACTTCCTTCAATCGTCTTCGAATAAAATTCTACTAGAAAAGGTAGAAACGCTCTTTACCGGCTTATTACCGAAAGAGAGTGAGGACGACGACGAAGAAGACGAAGGTTTTAGCTAGTCTATTAAAGTGGCTTTTAATTGTGTTCGCATTTGCAGAGAACGAAGCGGAAACCGAGCTCCAGGTCAACCAGCAAGAAATCGGAGAGCGTCTTAACGCAATCACGGAATCAGACGAGCTCAAAGCTTTGAACAGAGCAACAAGTACGAGACTTCGGGCACTGTTTTTGGGTCAGCCTGCACCGCCCGTTGCTAAACCAGTAATGCTTCAATTATTTTTTTACGTGCATTAACGTAATTAGTCTGTCGCCTCAGGCAAGGTTCGTGCCTTACAAGCATCGGAATTAAAAAGAGCCAAAAAGCTTAAAGCGGTGAAGAAAGAAGGTAAGATACCTGTTTTTTGCGTTTTGCTTACACGTTGTAGCTCAAAAGAAGAAGAAGACGGTAAAGTTTGTGAGGAAAAGGAATTAGCATGAGCTACTTGTTTATAGAGATGTGTGTTTCTATTAGTGGATTTTGATCTTGGCATTGCAGCGGCCAATATTTAATGTGACGAAATAAACTCGCTGGTAGTTTCGCGTCATTAAATACTTAATTTATTCACTAAAAACACTATTGGCGGTATCATTAAAATATTGGGGTTTATACGATTGTGGAAGGATGGCATTCATTTTTTTTCGAGTTTTCTTTGCTTTCGTTGAAGGCTTGGCGTCCTTTTCCGCAAAAGCACCTCTTCCCACCGGTTTGATCCGAGTTCCGAACGAAGAATACTCATCATCTCGCCATTGATCCTGTAGATTTTCCCACGGATCGTTGTTCGACAAAAGCCGGCTCTGTACACGTACAGACTCTCCTATAAAAATTGTAATGCTGTTACTAGATCACGTAATACCGGCCAAACTCAAAAAGGCGTCGAAGACATGTGGATGAATTTCTCTTCACACATCGTTTGTTTGATCTTTGTAAAAAGTTAAGGGAGGTGAGACCTGTCGTTCGAGAATAACTATGCAGCTTTCGTCTGATTATAATTAGCGTTGTCATAAGTCAAATATAGATTTACCATCTTTCACAAAATGAACAAGAGCGCGTAAGCATTGCTCCAGTATTGCGATATCATAAGAGCCGAGACCGCTTCTACAGAGCATGTAAATTTCTTGTCGTTAAGCATACCCGCATACATTATCTTGTCCAAAATCCCGTTCGTCGAGAGAATTTTTCCGATTAATATCTAGAAAAACACGTTAATTGTAAGCAGTTCTCACTGTTTATTACTCGATTCACAAGATGTGTTACAATAAGGCAACAATTTAAATGGATATTTTCTGCTCTCATCAAAATACTGCGGACATCGGAACAAACCTTCTTCTTCTTCAAAACAAGGTAAAATATTCTTGCATATCGATTCCAAATCATCGCTGTTAATTTCTACGGCATTAGCGTTGTATACAGTTTGATTACCTCTATGAGACACGATTTGGGCGCAAACTTAAAACGGCCTCGCTTCGCGCAAGTATATCATCCGAATTCAGCATTTTGATAAAAGGGTGTAGCCAGTGTTCTTGCAGCTCTACTTGTTGAAATCTAGAGGAGTTTAGATAACATAAATAGGCCTATTACATTTAAAAATGTTTGGAAGTCCGCAGATTCGTCAACGATGCTCTGCTCTTCAATGTATTCCGGTATGTACTTTACATTCTGGAGAACAATGCTTGGTTTTCGCACAATATTCTGCACTAATATCTCAGAACAACTAAAATCATGCATATACCATCATCTTGGCGTTCAGGGCTAGTGGGATAAAATATCATCAGATTATTAATGGCACTTATAATGTTTTTTGTCCGATGAATAAAGCTGCATTAATCGTTCCAAAAGCTTTACAATGTACTGCCTCTCTCTAAGAGTTCCGCCTGACAAAATTAAAAAAATATTAAAATTGCACTTACCTCGCGTTTTCAACAGCTTTTCAAGCAATTGAAGCGTGAGAATTGTGAATGATATATCTGACGCCAGGACGCAAAAAAAAAACAACTCCTTCTTCGCCAAAACCTCCTTTGCAATTCGATTATCTAATTGATGGTTGTCGAGAAGCTTTATTAAAAGTCTGAACGTCTCTGTATAAAATCCCAGGTTTTGATCCTTATGCACAAAATCGAGAAGAGGTTGGATTTGTCCTTGAAGGCAGAAGCAAGTTTGACTCTCAGCTAAAATCATGTCATGAGACAACAGTAACGCCTTGCTTACCCTCTTGCAGGATGCAATGTAGTAAACGAAAGACCTCTAACGCCATCTCGCCATCTTTTAGGGTTTGAACAGCATTAAGGATTGAAAGAACTCCATGTCTTTTTATATAAGAACAACAGACGTTTCCTGTATGTGTCAATAATTATCAAACTTTCGAAAAACCGTAAGAAAGCGAATTGATTATAAAGTATTTTTGGTCTAAGCCTAAAAACAACCATTTTCGAAGCGCTTCGTAAATAATTTCCGCTAACTTTTCTGCATGCGCAATATCCATTAATTGGCTATGGTCTTAAAAGTTAAGCAATGTTCGTCGACTTTCATTTACCAAAAAAACCGTGATCCTTTAATAGCGAAACTCCTTGACATAAAGCCTCATTATCAGTTGTTATCCAACGACGAATAAATAGCAGTATTGAATATAGATCACTTGGTTGGCTGCTCTCTTCTTTAGCTTCTATGGTTTGAAGCGATATTACCTCTGCCATGACTTAGCGACAAGAACAGATAAGCATGCTTTAGCAAACACTATTGTCGGACGAAACGCCAAGACATTCAAAATAATCTTGAGCTCTTTGTCGCTGATGCGATGATCGTTTCCTGCAACGATAAGTTTGATATAGGGCTTATTTCAAACGTTTTTGAGTGCATCTCCAGAGAGAGTGTGTGGTAATTGTCAAGAAGTTTGTCATCATTCAGAAATCTGATGAGCAAAAGCAGTATGGAGGAGGCCCTGCCCTTTATCGCTGGACTTTTAGGGATCTTGACGATCGCATACATGCGTGGTACTAAGGAAGAACCTTCAAAAGCGACAATGAGGATGGATATGGAACGAAATCGGGATGGTACTGGATCTGATTATCTATGTCAACTCATTTTACACAGTCGTTTCCCTTGCGACCCTCGCCGAGCTTACCAAATCTCACAGCATTCATTTACGAGAAAGGTTTTCATCAAAGGACCACTTACGTTATTGATTATCTGCTGTTTAGTGCCGTTCAATTATTACTGGATAGAGCAATTTCCGGTTTGATTTCTTTCATAACTCATGCTGACATTGAAAGATAAATACTTTCCCCAAATTCTCCGTGTATGTTGGAATGAAGATGACCCTGAAATGAAACAAAGAGGAATTGCAGCGATTCAGCAGCTTACAAAGATTGGTTAATCATTTTTTTGCCTCGTTGAATCTCAATTACCGCAACAGAGGAGAACCGAAATATTCTTCATCGTTGGGTGTTCTGCGACTCTTGGTTCATGTTTTAAAAACCGAAAATTCTGAGTCTACTTATCGTCATGCTGTTGTATCTCTCTATCGATTGGTATCAAACAAAGGTACGCGATCGTTTTCGTTTTCGTTTTTTGATAATCTGAAGATAAACGGAAAACTCGCATTGTAAAGCTGGGAGTGCTCGATCCGATAGTTCGATTTCTTTCACAAATGCCAACTCACAGCAATGATTTAAAGTATTGGAGCTTACTTGTAATACATCAGCTTTCTCTCACAGGTATGTCCTCTCGAGTCGCTTGTCTAAAATATTTAGAGGGTCTTCATTCGGCTCTAGTTGAAAAAGAATTTATAATTCTCCTGGCCAAGATGACGCGTCTTAGCTTTGGGAACACGAATATGCAGAAATTATGCTTGCATTCATTGGTACGATTGATATCAAATTTAGATAATCAAGGTGTGTACATTAGCTTCCTTACTAAGTTTGTGCTTATTGAATTTAAGAGGCGTCAAAGCAGGTAATTCTTAATCGCGACTATGTACCAACATCAAAAGCTTTCAACGCTATTAGACCTGAAAATGGTTTCTCTGTTGGCATCATGCTTGCGAAACGACGATCTGGAGCTTGTTTCATGGGCTGTATTTCTTATGCAAGAGTACTGTGGTGGTTGAAATTATAATTGATAGTTTCAGATTCGTGATGAAGGACTTTGCGCGCAGCTCTTTCAGCGAAGTGAAAGGAATTCTTAAGGTCTTGTCGAACTTGCTCAACACTGAAGATGGTATGGGTATCCCTCGTATTGTTCTTCGGACTCTCAAGTGTCTTGCAATCCGCAATGAGCCATTTCAACTTGATATGATTAAGAACAATATCGTGAAGAAAGTTATCGCTTGTCTGAAGGTGAATGACGAGGAAACTCAATACTGGGCTTTGGTGGGTTAATTAATTTGCTATCCTATTGACGATGGCAGTCTCTTTTGCACGATCTAGTTGGACACGGTAATCATGGCTTTCCATTCGGTGTCTAATTCAGATAGCCGAGTGTCATGAGGAGTTTTTAGAGGGAGAGGGCCTCAAAGTTCTCACAGACATGGCGACTCATCCGAACCTTCATATTTCTTTGTACATCTCAGATGTTTTTATATTTCTTTGCAGTGGAGGTGAGACTCTAATCTTTGCTGACAAGCTGACGTCTACTTAGGAAAAAATAGTGATCACATTGAAAACTCTGACGTCCTCTCGTCAGTTTTCTTATTTTTTAAAAGCTCCGAGCCAGACCTTCAGTATTCTGGGGCACTTCTGCTTTTGAATCTGTCAGCGCTGTCAGGTAAACGGATTGCTTATTTTCTAATTTATCAATAGCCTCTGATATGTTAATTAATAGATACAATGTTGATCAAAATTATTGATGAAGGCGCTTTAATAGCCATAAAGGATACTTTAATCAGCACAGTACGCGAAGACATACAGGCTGTTCTTGCAAAGACTTTGATTACCATTGTGAGGAAAAAGCCGAATACGTGCCTCCTTGTGCTTGAGGATGTACTTTACCCGCTGGTGGTCAGAGTGAACGAGTACGAAATCGTCCAAGTTTTGAAAAATCTAAAATTTTCAGATTATTCGCGGAAAAAGGGAATGCAAGTAGTCTTATCGGCAGCCTCTACACGATCCAAATCATTCTTCAATCTTACGCGCTGTTTAAGAATTTTGATCTCTCTGAATCTCTCTCTGTTCAAATTCAACACCTGAGCTTCTGCGTTGAGAGTGTTCTCTGCAAACGTTTGGTTGCTATAGATATATTACCAAACGATTTGCAAGATATGTTGGAATTTATTCCAGATATGGAAGAGGCGGATCCGTTGTTGATGAAAAATATAGCGTCTCGTTCGGTAGCCTCACTCACTGCAATTTACCAGCTGGGTAAGACCGATTTTAAGGATGGTTTTTAACAAACAAAAGTTCCTGAAAGCCTTGACACCTCCAAAATTTTGAAATTATTAACGGCATTACTTCGGGTGGACGACGAGCTTCTCAGTCAGGTGCTGATGTCTTTGGCAACTATTGTTTCCATTGGTAAATATAGTTAATTGGTATGCTTTGAGTAATTTGTTTAAGATCCTCATTGCCGTCGCAAGCTGGTAGACTACAGCTTATCCGCCGGTTTGATCACGAGCATAATGGAAAAGACAAATGAATCTATCGTCAAATTCTATTGTCAACTTCTCTGTGATCGACTTGCCGACTTCACGAACTCGTTGTCATTCGACAATGATGGTTATTTACACTTAGATCGAAACTCAATGACCCCGTACATTAGCTTATCTCATGATTGTTGTGAGGTGAAATCAGCTTTAAATCGCTCCTAATTTGTAGGTACGAAATGATTCCTGGACATTTGAGAGTATTCGTGCCACAAAGTCAGTAATGCTTTTCGGAAAATACTGCTTTGAAGTTGAGCTGAAGTCGAGCGGAATTGTTCAAAGTAAATATCTACAATGATGGTATCTAACTAACTACATATCAGTTGGTTGGGTTAACCCCGACTGCAGCTTCGATCCGGAAGGTGGTGAAGGTGTTGGAGGTAATGCAACAATATAATCACAACACCTAATTGCATTAAAGACGATAGCAACTCATATGCATATGACGGATATCGGCAACGTAAATGGCACGGGAACATAAAGAGCGTGAGTCGAATACTTAAAAAACAGCTGGTTACTTATGCCATGTTTAGAATTCATACGGAGAGGAATGGAAAAGTGGGGATATAGTAACTGCGATGCTGGATTTGGACGAGGGCCAAATATCTTTTTTGCTGAATGGGGAAGATCTTGGAATTGCATTTACAAATGTGCCACAGGACATTCCATGGTATCCTGCTGTATCTTTGGCAGCTAGCCAGGGATGCAGGTTTTATTTTGGTAATGCATCCGGGCCTGTTAAGTATGCATTGTGATATCCCGACTTTTAAACATGATTAGATACGCACCCGATGGATATACGATATTTTCTTTCGTGGGCCAGGATATATCGCCTCCAGAACCAAAGTCTTTAAGGTCAGAATATCCTGTTGAGGATCGTCAAGCCGTATTGGGCAGTGAAGCTCAATTAAGTGAAACGTCGACAGAACAACCTACAACATATAGCCCCGTTAAGATTCCTCAAATGTCGATTGAAAGTCCTGTGGATAACTCCAGTCTCTCACCATGGTTATCTTTCAGTATATATGTCGATTATAATGATGTTGCAAAATGGTTTGCGGGAGTGTCTAGTTAATCTAATATAACAGCGATTGGCAATTCGGTGTGTACGATAAAGATTTGAATCTCGTTCTTTTACGAGAAAGGAATATGGAGGATACACGACTACTTACGGCGCACAGCTCGGAAGTAATTTTTGAGTGGAACGACATCGAAGGTTTGCCTCATAAGATGTTGATACGGATATTAAAACAGAATTTTAGAGGAATATCGTGACGTTGAGTTAATTTCAACTGTAGATGCGATCAGCCCCAGCGTTGGTGATGTATTAACGTGCAATGTCTTCAAATACACCAATTTGATAGAGTTCCGGCACAATGGGAAGCTGAAAGGTATGTGATTATGTGGAACTTTTTACTAAACATATCAAAGCATCAACGAAAGCTGTAACTTTGGATATCGATAATTTATTCCCAATTTTCCGAAATTTCCGCCATCCGCGTTGCAATCTTCTACTATAGCCGGACTAATATGTCCAAATATGTCTGTGAAAGTATATAAACACGATACAAATCATTGACTTCCAATTAATTGGGCACGCTAACAAAGTGTCAATTTTAAACAGCCAATCCTCAAATTCTTACCAGTTCAAGAATTTGTGCTCTTTGGTCCGGCGGTAATAACTGAATCTCTTCCGGAGAAAGTTTTAAAACGCTAAGCAAAAGTTGCTACTGTATGTTAGAACAAACACCAGGAAAGCCATTGGCAAAGCCTACCTTTTGCTGCTCTTGAACAAAAGTATCTGCCAAAAAAGTGTTGTGAATGAGCATTCCTCGACGGATAACTTACTTATTTGCTGACCCAGTTGCGGAGCCTGCGGAACAAATTGGGATGGAGGGTTTGCAGGTGCCGGATTTATTAAAAAATTCGGTTGCTGCGGCGGTGGCGCATTTCCTTGAGCTATGCGCTGAAACATTTAAAGAGCTGATATAATACCATTACTTACTTGCATAAGCATTGGGTCCACAACGTTCATAGCAAGCATGGTCTGGAATATAGCATATGCAAGTTGCGGATTTCCATTTAACAGGGCACGCGCTTGATCTGGATTATTTTGAACCAAAAACTAAAAGATTAATAGATTTTAATGTTTCATAAGAAACCTTCATTTGTGCCATAACCTCAACAAGTTGAGCAGAGGGAATACTATCTAAAACTTTGTGAACTGCCTCTGTTGACGCCTGAGACGTCATGGGTTGAGTTGGCGGTGGGCGCTGCTGAAATGGTGCTTTTGGCTTCATGGTTATGTGGATATGGGTTTGCATTTCTACCTCGTCATCACGACCGGGTGGCGCCTGATCCTCTTTGTCACTTTCAGCGAAGGCTATGCGAAGCTGGCGACCACCGACATCATAGTTCTGCAGTATTGAAAGAAGGGCAAAAAAAAGAGTGGGTAGGAACTTTGTCCCTCCCGTACTCGAAACAAGTGAGGAGCAGTTATGCTCAACTCACCCAACACCATTCGTTGTCCCGAGGGGCTGCTGAATATCTCAGCCAAGTTTCTCATAATATGGGAAGAAAAAACATAAAGAAATGGAAACAAGGAAAGCAAGATTAAAGAAAAAAGATATTGGGCCTATAATTTCTGACAGCGCTGGGCAGCCGTGTCGGCGTCTTTGTCTGTTTAAAAAAACTAAATAGCAATGTAAACCTTTAAATGTGCAAAACCCAAATCCCTTTGGCTTTCCAGAGTCACGATCGAACACCAAGCGAAAGGAAACGACCGGACCAACTTCCTTGAATATATCGATTAGCTGCGTTTCGGCCACATCATCTGCCATCTAGGTCAGCCACGTCAAGTGTGCATGCCGAACATGGGATATTTCCAACTGGAACTAGTTATTGATTGATTGTCATGCTGCCTACCGAAGACAACTCTGGACGTCATTTCGGTGATGGGAAAATTCTGTTTATTTTTGTAGACATGATATTAAATAATATATCAAAGAAGTCAAGATACTCAGCGACGAAGACTCGGAAAAATGGATGCAAAATCTTGAATAGTCTCAGCATCCACTGCTTCTGCATTATCTCTTTCGGTATGCCACACACTTGGGAAGCGGGATGGAATAACATGACCACAGGCACACCTTTTTCGAGGAATGGTCTATGATCATCGTCAATACCTCCAACAACGGCGATCCTCCTGGAACAAAATATCCCGCTTCGCCGTCGGTAAGCGTAGACATATGTTTTGTTGACAAGAGATTATTCTGAGCTAGCCTAGATTCAATATCTACCAGTCGGCTCCATGCCCAAGTCGTTTGCTCTTGCAGATTTAACATTTGACGTCAGGTGTGCCGAGGAGATCTAATAAAACAAAGAGTTCGATGGATTCAAGGTAATTCGAAGTCCTTCCATCGGGGTATACAATCTTCCTGCTCTGCCAACGTTTTGCTAAATGCCTTGATCCGTACAAAGAGTCGGTAGGAGACCAATCTCTGACGGCTTCCTCGCCATCGAAGAAAATGAGTTGCAAAGTGGTTGTTGCTGTCTTTCCCGAACCCTCTGCCATCCCTTTATTGAGAAGAGAATCCAATGTTTTTGCAACGTCCATCAAGATTGCGCATGGAACAGCAGAATCCGTTGCTCCGATGAAGTCGAATTGTTCAAACAACTTGCTGTCGAAGTGTGCGGCCAGAACAATACGTCGCGGAGCGTTCGCATCTTTTGTCACGATGATGTTGTTAAACGGCCATTTCCCTTTTGGTGTCTGGGCTTCAAAAGAGTCTTGCTCTATCGTCCAGTTAAGTTTCTTGAATGTATTAGGATATGCTTCTGGACTCTCCGATTCCCAGGCGATCCCGGATGGCGAACAACAAGAAAAGGGGCAGATCCGAGCCCGCCGTTGTAAACTTGGATTCCAGCCATCTCGGGCGGCGAGCTCGTTTAGATCTTCTCCAGTGATTCGGCTTGGGAACTGAGAGTGCACATGTTTGGAGTAGATACAGGACACCAAGAAGTGATGAGAAGTAGGCGGAACATTCAAGGAAATTTTGAGACTCACAAACGTAGACACAAATTCAAAGGTTTTTTATTATTTCATGTACAAAGCCGTAGCAGCGATAAAAATAATTGCATATGTAAGTGAGAATGTGGATAATGCTCGAAACTATGGGTATAAGTGAACAGAGCACTTTAAAGCTCGTCAAAAGCGACTACAACGCCCGCATCCAAGACATGTTTGTTTGGTTCTAGAAAATGGCTAATTAATACTAGAAGGGATATAGACTTGAATAGAACTCACACTCCTTCCACCTCATCATACTCCTTTTCTCCATATTCATGAGTATGTGACGTGTCCTCTTTTTTCCATATACTTGTACGGGTTTTCTTCCTAAGCTCTTGACAAAAAAAGTGAGAGAAAGAAAAGTAATGTCTGATGTTCTTACAAGATAACGAACCTAAGAGTTTTTTCTTAAAAGCCTGCTCTTTTTTAATTTTTTTCTCCTCCTCTCGTCTCTCAAATTCCTTATCCAAGTTTTCGAGACTACCCCACTTTTCCTTCGCAAAATTCTCCACCTTAAAGGTCAAAAGGGTAAGTTTTTTGAGACTACCTGCATCCTCAAATATAAAAGCATGTGAGCATATGTCGACTTGTGAGGATTCGGTTTTTCCCAGCAGGGCATTATAGTGTGGTCCTTTAACTCACTATCTGTAAGCAAATAATCCTGCCAATATTAGCACTATTTTTCAATTAACTTACCGTCTTGCATTCCGTTTTTGTCAAAAGACTGTATTTTTCCGTATTTTTATCTCTGCATTCACGGCATACAACGACTCCGTAATGCTGTTGGTAATTAACGTCAATGTCTAACGAGCGGCATTCACAACATGATGCTCCTTCTCCCTCCGTAGATGTGTCGAAAAGTGGAGTTTTTAATGGCTTAGCATCTGCCTTAAGCTTTTTCGATTCTTGCTCGTCCTCAACCATGAATCCAGCTTTCGTGTCATGCATGGTGGAGAAATTGTACTCGCAATATGTAAGGTCGATTTCACTCCTTTTTCGCCGAAGATTTTGAGATCCAGCTGGCTGCGGAATTGATGTGACGGCGGTGACCGTTGACGATTGTGCAGGCATTGGTGGCGGCCTTCCGGCCGCCTTAATCTTGAGGAGAGCTTGCTTTCTGACATCCATTTTTACGAAGGAAGGTCACACAAGGGAATGGCGTCCCCTGCAGCGCCGAACGCATTGCTGCACTACTTGAGTAACGAGTTGACGTCTCTTTCCAATGAGGCGAAGAAGAAAAACCCAGAAGTGAAAGAGGTATGGAGGGCCGATCGCGTGAAATGAGCTTACCGTGTCTGTGCAGGCTGCAGATCGGCTTCTACTACTTTTAAAGAACTTGAAGGACAAATCATCAACAGATGCTGTGGCGAATGGTTCATTTCTTTCGCATGATCATAGCTTACTTACTCTAAATTAGAGCTTGCAAAACTAGACGAGACGGCCCGACCATTCATTTTGGGTCTTGAATCAAAGAATACGAAACTTGTGTCAATGTCGGTTTCGACCATTCAGAGACTGATTATGAACCATGCTATACCTGAGGTTTTAAAGCCGTGTGATATCTAGTTTGACATTGTAGACATTAATTAATCAAATATTGCGCTCATTTTCGGATCTGGTATCTGGTCCTGTGGAACTACAAGTCAAGCTGCTTCAAAGCCTGTTGCCGCTGCTCACCATTTACAGTACTTTATCTGGGAAAGTAATTGCGGAGGTGGAATATAATTTTGAGTAAGACTAAATATTATAGACATTGCATTTATGTTTTCGACTGCAAGATTCGAAATCACCGATCATTTACAATACGGCACATGCCACGCTAAGGCAGCTTATTTTGTATATTTTCGAAAAGGCTACTTCTCCGCCCGTGCGCCTAGGAAGTGGTAAGTGGCAAATGCCTTAGATTTAAGGAGAGACTTACATATATTTTTTTTGCACAAAGAACCAAATCTTCGAGGGGAAAGCAAATCTCACTCGCTGTATAAAAGAATGCGTATATGCTTTTTCAGGTTTATCTCCTTTTACTTCCAAAATTAATATCAGTAGGATCTCTGCCAGCTAACTGTTGGGGAACCCTCTTTTTTTATTAAGACTGGCACCATTCCGAAAACCTTGGATTAGAATTGATTGAATGCGTTGTCTGCGGTCATTCTGGAATTTTCAAAGATGTTTTAAAAAAGCTATTCCTTTTCAATCTCACAGTTTTAGATTTCAGAACTTCTTGGATTACTTAAGGAGAGGGTGTGTCCGCTTGTTATTAAATCTTTCTCGGAAAAGAACGACTTTTCTGTAGCGCTACGTCTTGTTAGACTTGTCGCCGGGATCATAAAACATTTCAGCGCAGTTTTGGTAAATACACTTTCAGACCTATTTCTTCTTACCTATGGAGTAGATTATGGAGTGTGAAATATTTCTGGCCATGTTTTCAAGGCTTCTTGAGCCTGATTGTGCGCCAATTTGGCACAGAGTGCTGGTTTTGGAAGCGTTTAAAAATCTTCTTTCCTCGGACGACCTCTTCCGTTCCGTATTCGTCAACTACGATCAAAAGGAGCATTCTTCCAAGATATATCAGGAGATTTTAAACGGCTTCGCGCGCATAGTATTAACAGAAAAGATTCAAATGCTATTTCCTCCACTTCAGGCTGCCGCAGAAAGTCCTGGTCAGGGATCAGGATCCCTTCCTGAGGCTTGGAATGTTAGCGCATCTGGTTCCACCATTAAAGTTCAATGGTATGATTTGCGCGAAAACTTTTCTTAACGGCTTCGATAGTTTAGAGCAGCTCGACAAACTGGAACCTCCCGGCCTTCCAGAGTCATATACTCTCTTCCTCGCAGTCCATTGTATTTTGTTACTTGCAGATTCACAATCGTCGTTTATACTCACAAATCTGCAAAAGAAAGTTACCAATGCTGGGAAAGCTGTAGATACGGAGGCGGATGCTCTAAACTCTTCAGCCATTGTGACTGGAAGTGAAATGGTGAAGATATCATGGGCTCCGTTTCTTGCCTGCAAAGTCGTTCTGTGCAAAGCTTCAATCGACGACGACTTATTTTACGCCGCGCTTAATACCTACCAACACTATTCAAGTGCAGTAGGCCTTCTAGGCTTGTCATCATATCGTGACACTCTGATATCGTCTTTATGCAGAATAAGTCTGCCTCTTACAGTTCCTGGCTCTGTGGACGTCTCTTTCGCCATCAAGGAGATTAGCCAATTTAGTTCCGGAACCGCTCAAGCCTTTTTCAACCGTCTTTCGAGCATTCAAAACAATATTTTGGATGAACGAGGCGTCATGTGTTTGAGGACTGTCTTGGGTATTGTGTCAAGCCTTTATGATGTCTTAGACGATAAAGCTTGGTTCTATATCTTGGAGACTCTGCAATACGCAGATAACTTAGTATCAACTGGGCGTTTGGGAAAAAAGAGCCTAGCTCAGGTGGCCTTTTAAAAGATGATACGGCAAAGGAACTGTCAAAGGTGCGATCGCCCACATCAAATATGGGCTCGATTGACAACCACTACTTGTCGTTGTTATCTTTGATTCGGAAGCTATTTGATGCTACGAAGGACTTAAAGATGTCATGCTTTGAGAGTTTCGTCCGAGCCTTGTGCAAACTCGCCAAGGAGTCGGCGATCGCCTCCGTCAACCCCACATCAACACGCCAAGATGCCAAATATACGGAGGAAAAAGCATTTTCGCTTTTGCACCTCACTGAGATTATTGTCGCAAATATCGACCGGGTACTCGAACCTCCTTACGATTTGTGGAAGTATACGATGAATCAGTTGGTAGACATTGCCCATGGAAACTTGAGCAGTCCGGCTTACCGAGTCTGTGCATGTGCCGCCTTTGGTGATATATTAGTCGCTGCCCTTCAGTATGTAGACATAAAAAACCAAGCAGGAGACATAGAAAATATCCTTCTTTATCCTTTACAACGGCTCATGGGAATAGGACAGAGTCTGTTATCCCCTGTCTCAACCGAAAAGCTCTCGGTTGAAGATGATAAGCCATTAAGGAATCCGTGGCTCGTTGAAGTGCAGAAAGCTGGATTGGAAACATTGAACAAGCTTCTTCAAACGAACGGACAGAAACTAGTTGAAGGATGGACAGTTGTTTTCGAAATTTTAAGGAGTGTCTTTGGCATTTCAAAGACAAAACGCATGGACAATTCTAACAGCTTGTCGGTCGGAACTCTAAACGATATAAACTCGTCAGATTCGCAACCATCTATTAGCAAGATTATCACCCTCGTCCGCGTGTCATTTCCGTCTTTGCAGCTGATATGCAACGATTTTTTGACGAGCCTGGACCCTATCCTAATTCACGACTGTATTGAAACTCTAAGCTGTTTCGGATCACATTCCGAGGACGTGAATATCAGCTTAACAGCTGTGGGGCTTTGTGGTCTATAAGCGATCACGTCTTAACGAAACGGCAGACCCTTGAAAAGGAAGCAAAGGGTGAGGTCGAGCCATCCAGCGACCCTACAGAGCCTCGAAGTGGAAAAAGTAATGATACAAGTTTAAAGATACCGGCTGGAAACTCGTTAAGTCATACATGGACAACTGTGAATATGGATGTGCTGTGGATGCACCTTCTGGCGCATCTATCACAGCTCTGCTCTGATTCACGTCCGAAGTTCGAAATTCAGCAAATCAAAGTCTTTTTAGAACAATCAGTATGAATGGACGGAAGCTGACGCTTGATGCTTGGGACGAATGTATTTGGAACGTGTTGTTCCCTCTCTTAGAACGTGTCAAGGTCTCTAGTGAAAGGGTTGAATTGATCATCCGTCTTCACAACACTGGCGACGCTCCAGTAGTCAAAGATCGAAGCAATTCGGTTTCCTTTCACCACTCAAGAAACACTTCAGGAAAGCAGTGGGATGAGACCAAAGTGCTGACCTTAAATGGTGTGACCAACTCATTCATCAGTTTCTTCCCGGTTTTAATTGATCTCGGAGAGGGCTTCGATAGAGCATGGAACCTTTTCTTAGACTACATTAAGGCATGGTGTCTATCTGGAAGCACAGAAGTTTCCATGGCGTCTCTGAAGTGCTTTAAGATGCTTGTAAGATATCCGAAAGACACACCAGCCGCTGAAGCAGACCCTAAAATCACATCATTTATCGAGAAGCGCCAAAAGAGCTTGTGGCGTGTGGCATGGGAGGTATGGGAGGGAATTGGGGAAGGTATAGCTTTCCCTGCAGATGATATTGAAGATTCGAGCTCTGGCGTAACCTCTTCAAAGGAGAAACTGGTTTCTCCAAGAAGCTCGGAACCAGTCAAAACTCTAAACTCGTATTTGGATCTATGACTCAAGAAACTATCATCTTATTCCTGTCGCTTTTCCCTGAAATTTGTGAGGTTATCCGAAGCTCCTTTGGGCTTTTTGAGCTCAGAAAGTTTACAGCATCTCTGCCGGCTTCTTCTCTACCATACCGTTTTCGCAAACGATATTAGTACAACACGCTATAGAGCAGATTTTGTAAATGATGTAGATAATTGCTCTCCGCTTCAACAGGCGGTCTTAGACTATGTTTCTGGAGCTAAGGTTTCATTTTCGGGTATACGTGGGGAACCTGAAGCCACATTGCAAGTAATTGCTAGCTTCATACGATATCCCTTTGTTGCCCGTGCCAAATCCGAGAGTCATCAATCTTTAATGTCACCACGAGCTGAGTCAAGTTCTCAATCATTCACTTATATGGCCTTTGCAAAAAGATCCGTTCAAGTTTTGATAACGCTCTTTATGGAACATAGCAAACTACCTACTCTTTACGCCTCTGGCACGTTCGAATCTATCCTTAACTCCCTGGCTGTCCCTATGAAAGCAAAGTACAGTTGTCCTTCTCCCGGAACAAAGGATACCACACCTCTTTGGCGCTCAGCCGCAAATACTTCTGTCTCGGTTGTTCAGATTGGACTTCAAAACATTAAGGAGCATTTGAAAGGTTTTTTCGCATGATTGTTGTAAATCTAATGTCAATTTTTAGAAATTCCACCTGAAGCTCTTTCTAAAGTGTATAAATCTGTTGTTGAGATGTTTGAGGGATTCTTGCTAACGTCAAGGTGAGTAAACATATGAATTTAATTTTACTGAATTTTGCAGTATACCGTCGCAGAATATTTCTCCGGAAGAACTCGCTGTGGACGAGGACTTTGACATATCCGTCCTCGAAACTCTTAAGAGTGACGTTTTTAGCCATTTTGGACTTGCTCATGTTCCTGAGGACGCTCTGAAGGACATGATTGGTGTAATTCTACGAGGAACAAAGTTGTATGCAAAAATTATCCCAGCACCCACATCCAGTCATGACGAAGATGCGGATCACGCCCATGCGAGGCAAACCCCGGAAGGAAGCCGCAGCAATTCTATCACGGACAAGGGCAGTTTGAAACCTTTAGCCCAGAACTCTATCTCTCAATTGCGGTCGAGTTCGAGGCCAGGCTCGGCGCGGGCGTCGACATCGGCCTTAGATGGTGGACCCCAGCTTTCGGAGAGTACAAGAAAGTTGGATTCAGCAACAACTATTGTAGATATTCAGGCTACGCCAAGGCATAATTTTGCAATTCAGTGCATCTATCTTTTATTCCAATTATGTTCTGCTTGGGAAGCAACTGAAGGTATTTGCGAATTTTCTTGCAGTACATTATTTTGATATACCCTTTAAGATCCAGAAGGCGCTCGCTTCAGAGTTGCGCGCATTGCCGCCCCTGCCCTAGTAGAAAAGGTATCATCCGTTCTGAAGTCATACATTGCAGACAAGCCAACATACACAAGGCTTCCAATTCCGAGGTAAAAAAATCACGATAATAGCGTAACTTACCTGTACTCCTCAGACTGCGGAATGAAGAAGTTATTGTTTTCCTCACTAAATCAAAAGATACCCCTTTCCATCCTAGCATTTGGTCTGAGGATAAGTCAAACTCATGTAAATTCAAGTACATTTTTCCGATGTATTAACTGTTATTAAGCATCATTAAGACAGCTGGTCTTAAAAGGCAACTGGTGTCATCTGTATCTACTATATCATGAGCTTAACGACGTGATTTGTGTGATGGCACGAACTGGAAGACTTCACAATTCACATGCATCCGCAGCGATCTTCACGGATGATGATGATAAAATAGTGACACTTGTGCGATTATGTCATGGACGTATTGCTACGGATTTGGGACTCGGGGTATAACTCCACGGCCTGATTCTGCTGATAACACACTGAGAAATAAAGTCGTCTATAGAAATTAGCATCAAATGTCTGCATTTGTAAAGGCGCGTCTGTGTTATATTTATTTTAAAAAATAATGCATCCCATTCATTTTATTGTTTATCTGGTACATTCGTACTTTAAAATGGTTTCCGGAGAAGAGATCGGTAGTGGTCTCGTTTTTTAGCCTTACAAGACTTCGAAATTTTTTCGGATCTTAAAACCTTGTTGTCATGGCATTCCGTCTTCCGTTCTTCACGCGAAGCAGCATCGCATCGGCATCTAAAGCCAGATTCGCGCATGCATCTCCTCCAGCAGCGTATGATTCCTCTAATATTCTTTCGGGCTAATGATTTGCTGTGCAGACCGAAAACTGCGGTTCTTCTATTAAATATGGGAGGCCCTGAAAAGCTGTCTGACGTCAACTCCTTCCTGTTCAACCTGTTTTCGGATGGGACCTCATCCCCATTCCTTTCCAAAAGTACCTTGCCCCATGGATTGCAAAGAGACGTACTCCAAAGATCCAGAACCAGTACTCTCAGATTGGAGGAGGCAGCCCGATCAAATATTGGACAAAGCGCCAGGGGACACTGTTGGAGCAAATGCTAGATCGGCAGAGACCTGAGTCTGGTATGGACATTATCAAACCTATATATTTAATTTAAAAGCACCCCACAAGTCCTATGTGGCTTTCCGATACGCCGATCCACTGTCGGAAGCAGCAATTAAGGAGATGATTGATGATGGTGTTAAAGACGTGGTTGCTCTTTCCTTGTATCCGCAGTATTCATGCTCAACGACGGGAAGCAGTTTGAATCAGCTTTTCCGGAAGTTGAAGGATCAAGATCCTGCAGGGACTCTCAACTTTAGCGTGATCGATAGATGGCCCACTAACCAACTTCTGGTTGAGGTTAGCTCAAGAGACATCCCTTCTTTACTAACCCCGTGGGAAAGGTGTTTGCTCGTCACATTGAAGCAAAGCTAAAGGATATTCCGGAGAAAGAAAGGAACGATACTGTGCTTTTGTTTTCGGCGCATTCGTTGCCAATGTCCGTAGTAAACCGTGGAGGTAACAATCACACAATTCCATATGCATTTAACGCATTTTTAAGACACATACCCCCAAGAAGTTGCTGCGACAGTCCAGGCTGTGGTTGAACGTTTAAAGCTTCCGAATCCTTACAGACTCGTCTGGCAGTCGCAAGTCGGACCCTCCGCATGGCTCGGACCTAAAACTGATGACGCTATCGAGGGATACGCAAAGCTTGGAAAGAAGAATTTGTTGTTGGTTCCTATCGCATTCGTGTCTGATCACGTGGAGACTTTATTCGAGCTCGACTTGGAATATGGAGAGCTCGCACACAAGGTAAGACTACTATTTCTAAGCAGATGCTGACAAATACAGCATAAAATCGGATACCACCGTGCGGAGTCTCTCAACGACGACCCTCTTTTTATTGAGGCACTGGCAGATCTTGTGAATCGCCATCTTGAAGGTGGTCGTAAACCTTCTCCGCAACTCTTCAACGCTGCCCGTCTTGTATCAACTCGACTTGTCAGTCCACAAAATCTTTCTTTGCTTCACAACTTGAAAAATAAAAGTGATGGTTGCCACCAAAGACTTTGGGTTTGCGGACATCGTAAATGTCGACCTTGAATGCGTGTTTGACTTTGAGCCTTTTATCAAGAATGATCTCGGCTTAAACCTTGATATCGATAAACGGAATATGGCCGATGTGTGCAAGTTTTACATGAAGGGATTTTGCGCAAAGGGTGCGAATTGTCCCTTTAGGCATCAAGAAGAATGAGAAGACGGTGGTTTGCAAGCATTGGTTGCGTGGCTTATGCAAAAAGGGTGATCTCTGCGAGTTTCTGTAAGTTTGTATTCATAGTAATGCTTGGTACTGATCGATTTTTTATAGTCATGAGTATAACCTCAAGAAAATGCCAGAATGTTGGTTTTACTCAAAGTACGGTGAATGTTCGAACGCTGAATGCATGTATTTGCATGTGGACCCTGAGTCTAAAGTCAAGGAATGCGCTTGGTATGCAAGGGGGTTTTGCAAGCATGGTAAGTTAGTTGCGTCGTTTACTTTTTTCCTTTAATTATATATGTGCTGACATGTATTTTCAAGGCCCAAAGTGTAGGCATAAGCACGTGAGGAAAGCAGTCTGCCAAAATTATCTTACAGGATTCTGTCCTCTTGGACCAGATTGCCAGTTTGGTCACCCGAAATATGAATTACCAAATTTAAATCAAGGGAACGCCGAGATGATGGAGGACGGAGGAGGAGGAGGAGCTGGTGGTGGTGTGGTGGTGGTGGTGGTGGGGTTGGTCCAGGAGGAGCATCTCAGCAAATGGGTGGTAATGGTGCTAATAGGATGCCTGCAGCAGGAGGACGAGTCAATCTAAAGGATGTAACTTGCTTCAAGGTATGTGGTCATTTACCCTGGAAAAACTGACGATTAACCTTTATTTATCAGTGCAACGAGCAGGGACATTATGCCAACAACTGTCCAAAGAGGAGACGATTCAATGACGAGCAACCAAAGCCTATTCCATCATTCTCAGGATAATAATCTCTTTTATTTGAGATACGGGTATATTGAGACAGCTCCGCCATAGACCGGAGTTTATTCTTCGTAATCGTCGTCGTCAGAGGTTTCCTCCAAGAGATCGGACGAAAGCTCGTGTGCTTCGGCAAGGAGCTCAGAGATGATGGCCTACGCAGGAAAACCCTTTTTAGATATCCCTGACATACATAGAAAAATTCGTCAAAAAATAGAGTCTTACCTGACCCGGAGCGATGGAGCCATCATTTTCGTGAATGCAGGCATCCTGGTATTCCTCGTCAATGTTGTGTAGTTGCTCCTTGATTTGCTGCATATACCCGATTAGTATAATGTAATATATGATGTGATAATAATATTTTGAGCCATCCGAACTGAAATAATTGATGTTTAATGTGGATGTACCATGATATCCCTGGGGTCGACGCGACGGCTCTGAGACATTCTTCTCAGATCTGACATGATGCTAGCAAGGCGGTCCTGAATACGATCTGCACGGGTCTGCTGCATGGTGTCGTTGACGGCAAATTAAGAGTAAATTGCAATACTATTTCGCACCTCCCAGCTTCTCCTCTTTTATACAAGACTTCACGCCAAAGAGTTATTTTTGGACGTTCCATCCCAAAAAAACGTGTCCAGTAATTCAATAAACTTTGTGGCGTAGCAATCTGACAATTTTTCAAAACTCTCGATAAGAAAGGAGAGAAAGAAATGTTCAGACAGGCGTTCAGATCGCGGTTTTACACCACAACCGCACCGTCTGCGCCACGAAGGTCGTTCCGGTTCGTTACTCGAACCATTGTAATCCTCCTCCAAAAAAAAGTCCAAGTCATTGAAACTTTTATAGTTGTTCTCGTTGGAGGAGCTGCAGCACTCACGTATGAAATTTACAATGCTCGACACCCTCCCACGCAATTCGAGTGGGATCATTCCAAGAAGACCATAGCGATTCTCGGGACTGGATGGGAAGCACATCGTTGTTGAAAGGATTGGATACCGAGAACTTTAATGTGGTAAGTATAAACATCATTTGAATTTTCCTAATGGTCTTTTTTTGGGGGTTAGGTTGTAATCAGCCCTAGAGCTTACTTTTTGTTCACACTTCCGAGTTGCACTGTTGGGACGATTGAGTTGAGGAGTATCATGCAGCCTATACGGTTCCTCACTCGGTTTAAGAAGCGCGAGGTCTTGTTCATTGAAGGGAACTGTGTGAACATTGATCCGGATAAGAAATCCGTGACGGTGGAAGGTTTGTTTTGAAGATGTTTTATGGAGATGTTAATATCATAATTTTTGTTGGTGTTAGATAACTCGGAGATTGTAGGAGAAGGTATAGTGTCTCCTTTTCGGGGTTATTTCTGATAATTTTTGTTTTAGTCTCTACTCAAACTATCCCGTATGATTACCTCGTCGTTGGTGTTGGCGCTGAAAATGCGACTTTCGGGATTCCTGGAGTCAAGGAACACGGTAATTTTCTCGAACCTATGCTCTTTTTTTCCTCTTTTATTTCAAGAAAACTAATAATTCGATTTTCGGAACAGCCTGCTTCTTGAAGGAATCATGGTAAGTTAACTTTTATGTTTTTCTCCAAGGCCACAACTATAATCTCACACTACATGGAAAATGAATTTATAAATTAATTAGGGACGCCCGTCGTATTCGTACTCAAATCCTCGATTGTCTGGAATCAGCCTCGTTCCCCGGCCAACCGGACAGTGAGATTCAACGTTTGCTCCACATGGTTGTTGTGGGAGGTGGACCTACCGGTGTGGAATACGCAGCAGAGCTCCATGATTTCTTGCACGAAGATCTTGTAAGTTCCCTCACACATAACTTCAGGACATTAAAACATGTTCAACAGGTTCATTGGTACCCCCACATTGTCGGAAAGATCAAGATCACGTTGATCGAGGTACGCCCTATAAATCATACGACGAATGATTCTAACATGAAAAAAAAAAGGCGCTCCCCCACGTTCTGCCCATGTTTTCAAAAGAGTTGATTGAATACACCGAGAAGCATTTCGCTGAAAACAAGGTTGAGGTTCTTAATAACACGATGGTGAAGGAGGTTCGTCAAAAGGAATTGATTGTGCAAAACAATAAGAAGGAAATGGAGTCGATACCGTTTGGTTTGCTGGTTTGGGCGACTGGAAACACGGCGAGGCCTATTGTCGCGGATCTCATTAAAAAATTGCCATCGAGTCTGCAGAATCAACGGTGAGCGTCTCCTAACATATTTATGTCTATTTATGTCTTCTCTTTTTCTGTCTTTTAGCTAATGTCGCTTTTTATTATTTTATAAAGACGTGGACTTGTGACGGATGATCGACTTATGGTGAAGGGATCTGGAGGAAGTATTTATGCGGTTGGGGATGCGAGTGCTACAAAATGGGCGCCAACAGCTCAGGTTGCGAGTCGCCAAGGTGCCTACCTTGCAGACCATTTCCAGCGTCTCCATCTTTTAGAATCGGAGAAGAAGACGAATTTGACGGCAAAGGAGGGTGATAGTTTAAGTATCGTAGAGAGTTTGCCGCCGTTTAGGTAAGATTTTTTTTTACTGTTTTAGTTTAAATGATTAACGTGGGCTTTTTCTTGCATAGTTATGAGCACTTTGGAACATTAGCGTACATTGGTTCCGAAAAGGCTATTGCTGATCTCCCAGGAAACGTTCACGTTGGAGGTGCTCTCACATTCTACTTTTGGAGATCCGCGTACCTCTCCAACCTCTTTAGTCTTCGTTTGTCGCGTTTGACTGGCTAAAGTGCCGGATGTTTGGAAGGGATATCTCCGCGAGTGAACAAAATTTTCTGACATTGTTTTGTGTAAAGAATAAAAAAGCTGTAGAGATGTTTCTTTATCAATAACTGTGCAATGTTTTGGGGTCTTAAAATGAACACAGCATTACCCATGAGAGTAGTATTTCTTGTAATGTCCGCAGTTAATGTATACATGTCGGAAGCTCCCAATGCTAATGCAGCAATTGGGTATGGAATGAATGCGTCTGACAAAAAAGGATTTGCGTTCAAGTATACCGTAAGGTAGTATCAAAATGTTTCAACTTATTCTTTTTATTTGTAACAAAGGAGCCGAAGAACAAAAGACAAAGTGTCGGCTCAAGGAGCGACAAAGGGCTCGACCAAGTAGTTCGAGAAACTCTTGAGAGCAGGCACACCTCTAACTTCGGTCGTGAGAAGAGGAAGTTTAATAATGTGGAAATCCTCATAAAGGTCGTGAATCTGGTTAAGGTATTTTGCCTGCATTTTCGCCCTCACGAGACATTGCTCGCAATTTGATTCTAAAAAAAAAAGAGTTTACTGAAAGTCCGATTAAGGAGATTATACCTTTTTTAGGGAACAGAAGCTGATTCACTACAATGTTGTGCGTGTCAATATGGAATGAAGTCAACTCTTGAATCATTCTCTCAGTTTCATAGAGTGACAAGAACTCTGAAATGCAAACACAGACAAACGTCGTCTTATCCTAAAAAAACCGGGTAAGCGGCATGCGGGGAAACCAAAAACATACGGGATCCTGGAACTGTGCGTTCACTTCCTGAATCACCGCCCTCATGCCCTCGAGCTTTCCAAAGAGATCTTCCTGGTTCGGGTTCATGCCCATCATGCCACTCATTTGTTGCAACATGGGACCGAAACGACCACTGAATTGGGAGAGCTTGCCCAGTGCCTTTTCAAGCACGCCGGGGAAGGAGAGGAAACGAAGAGTGTGGCCGGTGGGGGCCGTGTCGAAGACGATTGCGGAGTAGTCCATGGATTTGACGAGTCTAATTTTGACAAAATGCCCATGTTAAAAGGTTTATGCGGAAGCAGAAGTAAAGTTTGTAATTTGTAGAAGACTTTAATGTGTACGTACTTCATAACTTCTGCAAAACTCATGGCTTCGTCAACACCGGGAATGGAAAATGCAAGCTCTGCAAAGAATATTTAATATTTAAAGCAAATACATGATCGAACCTTGGAAACTTGACTGAACACCAGGGTCTTGAGCTATTTAAGAGAGTAAGTATGCGCGAGATACAAAAGACTTTACAGTTTTCCAACATCTCTTGCATGCTGCTGTTGGGGTCGATTTCCTTTAAATCTTGTTAAAATACAGGCCGACCTTTTAAAAAACGGTACCATAGCGTAAAGATTTGTGAATCCGTTAACCAAAGTTGGGGTTTTAGAGAACTTTTGGCTGAATGCATCTACAAAAACACCAAACGGTGTTCAGCAACTTGTTCTCAATGTGCATGCGTTTCTCACCAGACAGATTGTGAGCCGGATCAGTGGAGATGAGTAATACACTTTCCCTCACTTTAGAAAGTTGGACGGCCAATGAACAACTATGTTAAATGCGAGAAAGGGCGTCAGTGACAGTTTTCCTCCTCCCCATAGAGCAATTTGATAGAGTGGGAATAGCGATATTTCTTTAACATAGAAGACTGGCGTTTTAGATGATCAGAAACACACCTGGTGGTCGTCTTTCCAACACCACCCTTCCCGCCGACAAAGATCCATCTGAGCGAGGTTTGGTCAAGAACGTTCTGGATAGATCCTTCGAGAGCTTCTTCGTCCTCCATTATTATGTTCTTTTTGAATTCTTTCAATTAATAAATTTTCGTGGGACATCCTGGTGCATGTCTGAGGAAGAATGGAGTTTTAAGTTGCGTTGATATCATGGTGTTCAACGTGTTTTCATCATGAGAGGGAAGGCCATTCATCTTGTTGAATTATATACCAATGTTCTTTTTTCGTTCAGTCGTGTGATATGTGTTATGAAGGGCATGAGCAAAATGTAAAGAAGACACCAGTTGCCGAATGTGATCCGTTGAGCATCGCGTCATCATCACCATCACAAACACATTTTACCTTACATTACCCATTATTTTATTCTGTAAAGTAAAATAACATCCAGACAGAGTAAAGTAGATGAGAAAGCAAAAAAGAGGATAACCGCATGAGCAGACTTGAAGGGTAGAATGCATTCATTCATGCACACTTGATCTGATACTTTGAGTCAGTTCCAAGTCTAATTTATTCCTTATGGGATGAGACTAGATTCGATGATGATGAATGAATGTGGAATGATGATGAAGGATGATGATGTTGAAGAATAATGAATGATGTTGTCAGTGAGTATGAGTGGTTGGTGGCTATTTTCAAATTTATTTTATTTAAAATAAATAAATAAATAATTAAATAATTAATAGGTAATAAGAAAATAAGAAAATGGGTGTTGTGTAACCAACCATCTGAATGAAATTAAATAATAAAATAAAAGAGGAAAAAGCAAACCCTAATAATAATAATAATAAGAATTCAATATATATCTAATAAATACATCATATACATATTAATTAATATTAATAGTTTAAGAGGGATTTCCAAGTAAAAAAAATAGAGATAAATTATTTGCGGGTAAACCAAATAGAGATCCAAGTATAGATAAAAATTAATAGAGATGGGTAAATTTATCTAAATATCGAACATGTCCGACGATAAATTCATGACCATCCGTATAGTTGTTCCTCCCCTAACGAGCTTCAAAGCAACCAGATCTGATGTTTTCTGGCCTCCATGACGAACATCCCACTTCAAGAGAAGGTGGCCAAGAAGAGAGGTCCAGCTTTGGAGGCTGCAGTTGCGAGAGCAATTAACGGGGAGGAACCAAAAATGTTAGGGAGTTATTTCTTTTTATTATTCATATCTATTCATCTTTCACTACCCAAGATCCATCATTCGGATGGTCAATGAGTGGCGACGCTAACAACTGCTGCAAAGACTGCAAATAGCAGCAGCCATGACGGAGTCCAGCACAGCGCCATGGTCTTTGTTTTTTTCTATGACGGAGGCATGTACCACAAAAGCATGAAAATAATAGGGCAAGGAAGGAGTCGTCAGTGATGCAGCGTGATACAAGAGTCGAAATAGAGATAAATTGGACGAAATAGACCATCGGATGGTCTATTTCGAAAATAGAGATAAATTCAAAAAAAAATAGAGATGGCAGAATTATGATTGGCTGCCCGAGAAATAGAGATAAATTATTTTTTACTTGGAAATCCCTCTAAGAGATTCATTCATTAAATATATTATTATTTAATTAGTGCAATCAACTCACAAACCTGCCTGCCTGCCTGCTTGCTTACCTTTTGAAACCTCTATAAGAACTACATTCACATCTCACCCACTATATATTATACACACGATTGAACACTTGCAACCAACCAGCAAACCATGAACATGAACAACCGCATCAGCACCAGGATCACTTCCATGCTCATCGTCATCCTCATTGCTCTCTGTCTGTCAACGACCTCAGCATCAGCAGACCAGACAGTCAAGTTCACCGAGGACCAAGTTAAGAGGTGGAATGGCCTCAGGCTTAGGGCGGTATGTTCAGACTGGTCTCTCCTTCTCTTTCGTTATAGTATATGTTCATTAAATGCAATGCATTCCTTTTCTCTATTTCATCCAGCTTGATATTTCTGATCAGACCTGCTCTGATGATGTCCTTGACACCCTTGAGGAAGCTCACTTTGTTTACCTCGAGAAGGGCCTCTCTCCTGCGGTAAGCTTTTTGCATAAAGGTTTTTTTTTTAGAATGCTACAGTCATTGCATGTGCCTGATGCCAAATATCTTAGTTTATGGACTCTCTCTTGACCGTCAGTGACGTGAGCGGAAACATTACCCAAGCCGGTGTTTTCAGGGGTCAATTCCTTGTTGCATTCCAGTGAGTCTCCTCATATTTGCCTTATACATCGCTGCATATCATCCAGGATCGAGTCTGATCGCTTGCCCTTCAAACCTTTACAGGAACTTTGCCAGCTCTATTGGATACACTGGTCAAGTTAGCAAGTCTTTGGACGTTGTCAACATTAAGGGAATTTCAAGCCCCATTTTCTACGGTCACAGGATGGCCATTGACAAGGTTAACCTCGCTCAAGGTGGTAAAGCCGTGGTTGCTCAGAGTAGCGCCTCTACTGTTACCTTCTCCTCGATCCTCGGCCTCGGGGTCACCTCTCTTTTCGCCCTCCTTTTCTAAACTTCGCTTATCTGCTCCGTCTTTCTCATTTTAATGCCTTATTCGATTCGGTTTTCGTTTCAATTATCACGCGCTATGGCCCTTCCCCTTCCCGAATTCATTATAAGCAACTATTTCGTGTTTATGTTCCATACCAATTCCGCCTTTTTGTGCATCGTTTTCTCCTTTCTCTCCTTCACCGTCTGGAAGTTTCATAAACCTACGAGGTTACATTGTGCCTCAATATCTGTGTAATTATACACAACCATGTTTTTCTCTGTTTAACACCATTTCTATATTCGGTCTTTAAAATATCTGTATTGTAAAGCAACATTCTAATACATGAATCGCTGCTTCTCATTAGGTGCTTGTGGCCACTCGAATGTGTGTTGAGTGAAAAGGTAGATTGTTGCCGCATTGAATAAAACGAATAATAATGCCTCAATCAAAAGCCATCCTTTTTTGGCGGGACGGAGATGGATGCGGTAGATCAGGAATGGGATAATGAAATATCGAAATTCGAGCAGTGGAGAAGGTATTAAAGTTGCAAGCGTCGCGCCAGTGAAAAGGAAGAACCAGAGCATGTCTTGGGATTCGACTAGGTATCGTAATGTTAAAAACAAAGGATAAATGGTAGTAATGACACCAACCAATCTGGGATACACATGCGGCTATGGATAAAATGTACCCAGGTATGAGCGCAAATCTTATAGCCCAATGGGACCGGAAGAGATATCGCCAAATGTAAAAGGTATAATGACGATTATCCGCCAACAAAAACGGATGTTCGACCCTGTACACAATTATTAGAACCACGAAAACAATTCAAAAACGCACTCACGTGAATTTATGAACCACTAAACCCAAACTCGCTAAACTCGCAACAAGCACCAGCGGTCTAAAAGTCATTTAGTTTTACATTCTATTATTTTTCCCCCCAACTTACCTCTTCAAAATGCCAACAACGATTGACCCAGCTTTTCGCAAGTTCTTGATGGGATCCGTTGCAATAAACGTGAAGGCATACAAGAATGCCGAAAAGTAAAGCACCTGTGCCGCATGAATAGAAGCAACGTGATTTTCCTTATCACCTTTAAAATCATTAGCTCCTTAAGGATTTAACGAGAAAAGTCACCTAACGCTACGCCACCATTATACTTCACAAATGTAACAAAGAGGAGGACGTTGCCGACAAACGGCCATACGTCAGACAAAATTTGGACTTTAAGGTCCCACACGTCACGGATTAAAGTCAAGAAGAAGGATATAGGTTCTATGAAAAAAAAAGCGCGCTATTGTTAGTCATCAGGCAAAAACCAAAAAACCAAAAAAAAATAATCCAAAAAACACTTACTGCTCAAAAACTTTTCCGGATTGTATACGATAAGGCGTTTCGTATCTTTTAAACGCTCTCTAACGAGTAACCCGCGATAAAACATGACCATACTATATTAGTTTGTCTAAATGTGAGAGCAACCAACGATGCCTTCCAAAGTAAACAAACTTCATTATTAATGCATGAACAACAAAACATCATGTTTTTTCAAATACTTACAAAACCGCTTAATAAAGTTTTCTTTCGATATGCCAGCAACAGGGACCAAAGAATAAAAAACGTTGACCCCGAATCCGTATAATACAAAAAATGGAAAAAGAATGACACAGGGAACAAGAAGATCGAAAGAGCATGAAACGCATGATGGCGTTGCGTTCCATGTACCTTATTCATGATGCCTTGAATGACAAAACAAGTGCCCAACCCAAAGACCATATTTATGCTCCGCAACGTAAAAACAGAGCATCCAATGTCAAACCCGGACACCAAAGATATGATTTTTCTCACTCCATAGCTGACGACATAACTAAATAGGGAAAAAAAAATATGGAGCGTCAGGGTCGCACTTTTTGCTATTGCGTATATATATTTACAGGCCAGGCGGTGTGGTCAATTTAGGATCGTATGTGACGAAATCACCGTTGCAATATCTCTGGGCTTGCGGGATATGAAATACTTCGTCCTTTACTGTAAATAAAGTGTTCTTAAGTGGATCATGGGGAGTACCATGTACGGGGTGGTGATCGTGGAGTTGATCACGGAGGAGATGTAACCCGATGCGACAGTGGCAATGAGACCAGCCATGTTGTCGACAACGAATTCTTTGCGTCACACAATCATTCAATCTCGTTGGCAACCATCAAGGACACGAACGCGGCCAGGTCTTTGCGTTTATCCTCAGGAAGGGTTTCGCCATAAGCTTTAAAAATAAGTCTGCGTACAGATGAGAGTAAGGCTTACATCGAATTTGTTGTAACTGGTTGATGGTTGTTTCGAGATCAAACATGCCGTCCTGTTTCATGACTTTTCGGAAATTCTTCATAAAGTCCGCTAAAAAATCAAAAAGGGTTCAGTTATTGGGTAAAGTATGGATGGAAGAATGACCTCCAACAGGATCCAGCTCGATGCCAAGTTGAGCAGCTGCTTCCAATTCTTGGTCTTCTGCCTTGAGAGGTTTTCGTTGTGCGACTTCCCACAGATTGCTTTCCATCACCTCAACGATCCGGTCGATACCAAACTTATCCACAAATTCTAACACGGGGAATTTAATATGAATTGACATGAAAGCATTTTACCGTCATCATCATCCTCCTCAACCTCCCTTGTTAATTCAATGATCTCGGCTTGGTTGTCAAAACACCAGTCATCCACTGCTTCATTCCCAGAGTTCCCTTTCGAAGGAACAATCAGCCTAAACACCAAACTCCCCTTCATAACAGCACCCTCCCATTCCTCAATATCCTTAATAATGCTTTCCTTAAATAAAAATCGTTTTAATGACTATATCCTATGCCAAATTTCCCTACCTCGATCTCATCACAAACATAAATCAACCCCACAGTCTCATCCAATTCTGTAAGATCAACCTCAACTCCAAGTTTCCTCCCAACATGCACACAAAACTTCAAATCCATTCCATAATACTTTGTCTCCAACCTCGCCTCCACGCATGTTGTCGGTATCTGTAACACCAGATCCCCAACTGTCGAATTCCTCCAATTTCGTACGAACTCCTTCTCAACAATCAACAATCGCATCCAACATCAAACACACCGCAAACCAACCACCCCCAACCTACCTTGAACTACATGAATGAGCGCATCCTTGTCTGCGCCTACAACGAGAATAGATGGTACCATTTTTTTTATTTTTGTCAATGTTCGGGCTAATGTTGTATCACAGCGGGTGGGTTGGGACCTAGAGCGGCTTTAGAGGGGATTCGGCATGTTGTGTCGCAGGTGTTGAAGGAGACGGGGTTTGATTCTTCGACAACCGAGGCTTTGGCAATGACATGTTCTGCTGTGGAATTATGTAGGCGCAAAAAAAAAAACTCTATGTTTGTTGCGGTGTGCTAACCATTGGAAAAGATATTAGCATGGTTGTATCGAAAACAATTGATTTCTCCGAACTTGCAAGTAGAAGTAAACCAAATATGCATGATGTTGGAATGGTAATTTATTAGTTCATTTTCATATCACTTATGTTGTAAAAAAAGGCTCTCATTGAGTTTGACGTAACGCCGAAAAGTATCTTAGATTATATATCTGAATCAACAGTAAAACGTAATTGGAACTTTTGTCAAAGCTTTCGATTGACTTTTGAAACAGCGGATAAGAATTTAGATAGAAAGCTACGGACACTGCAACCGGATCGATTTCCGAATGATGAATTTAGATATATGGCTTTTCCTTGTTCCGATATCCCAAGGCCACGACCACCCTCTATACCACTATTTCTACCTCCTTACCCTAGTGAACACACATACCTCGCAAATAAGGCAAGTGCATAATTTAAATCTCTTGACCATTGTTTGTTTCACTTCTGGCTTATTGAGTGAAATGATTTGTCTCTTTCGCCTTTCTTCTACTCTATTTTACCTCCCTTATTATATCACCGTTCAACCCAAAACTAATGTATATCATCCAGATACCCTTTCGTGCTAATTTCGACAAAGCAAGACTTCGCGAAGCCAACGCTCGTTCAAAACGTCTCGTAGAATCCAACCTGAAACGTCTCCTCGTTGCAAGAGAAAGATTAGAAGGACGAAAACGCAACCTCGTCAACTACGAAATTCATTTGAAACCTGAAATGCGTCATTATGTGACGCAAGGGGACTACGATAATGAAGGGGAATGAGGATAATGTTGCGGCTTACAGAATGTATATATGTCTTTATGCACAAAATAAACAAAGTGGGGGTGATGATACATATTTAAAAGTGCTTTAAATAAACAAAAAACAAACGGGAAATTAATTAGGATAAGACTGCTTCTGTGGAAGATGGGGATAGAGAGCCTTCATCTTGTAATTGAATATAGGTAGATGGGAAAACCCCGATAATACCAACGGAGCCGTCTCCATTATCCACCATGCCCATCCTAAAACAAACAGTTCAGCAACACGCAATGAATTATAAAAAGAGAACTCTTGATTATACATACCACCATAACGGATCCGCATTATCTATCACAAGAATACGGGCACCTTCCCCAAACTGCAACTCTCCAGGTTCATTTGACGAGAAAGTATAGAGCGCTGTTCCCCATAACGGCATTATATCTGGAAGTCTTGGAGTATCCATCAACCTCAATCTGTCCATATACATTTCATCTCTAGAAACCACAGCAGGCTTCTCTTCCTCTTTTAGCCCTCCCGCCACGGAAGCCTCCATCATATTCGACGCGTCGACCTCAACCGGTCTGCTTAAAGTCCTCTCCCCACTGGACGTCGCCCTACTCTCCTCCCCCTGCGTCCCTCGCCAAGAGTATACGTATCGACAAGTGTTTCATACACGCTCTCATTGGAATCTCTACTCGCAATAGTACTCCCCGCCCCCCTCTCTAACGTCACCTTCTCCTCCTCCCTCAATTCTCTCCTTCTTCGACGTGTAAAAGCAACATTCACTAATACCGCCACCCCACAAATAAAAAGTAATCCAAGGAGCGCTACAACACCGATGATAACCGGGATGGTAACATTTCGAAAAGCTCCCTGCCCTGGCGGGTTATACACCGGCTTAAAAAACGGCACCATCCCGAAGAAAAGCCCACTCCCTCCCTCATTTGACGCTAGGATGAATGGAGCCGACACCGTGTTGTCGACCACAACAACGGAACTGTACTGTGTGAAGTTGAACCATATGCTTCCAAAAAGCACCACAGTAGGTAGTGCGTCGGAATCATTCAGGGGACGCTTTGTATCCCACGAATATCGCTTCTAGGGTCAAGCGCCACATCTGAAATGACGTTCCCATCCCATGTTGAAAGATAAGGCACCAAACGCTCTGACGAAAACCCTCCAACGTACACATACTTCCCCAAAGCATCCGCAGCAAGATACTGGACTGACCCTTTCACCGGAATAGGATTTAGCTGCCCACTGTCAACATCCCAGGCGACAAGAAAATGCGGTTGGTTGTTCACAATGAAGGTTCCTCCCAGTACAAGGTTATTCTAAAGATAACATTGAGGAAAATTTAACAATCTCGAAAACTCAAACCTGAAAAGCTTCTACAGCCGTCACATTGAGATACGTCATTCTCCCAAAATCCACCGCCTTCCATGAAGATGACTCGAGGCTCCACAAACATACATTCGTGCAAGACAAGCCCAAAGGGCCAGTAAAGTCACCAAACGCGGCAACTTCTTGTCGTTTGGGGAGAAATATGGCTTTTCGAACGCGTGGGGAACCTGTCGCGGATTCTTGGGATGAAAAACATAAGTATGGGACAAATAGTACCGTGATTACCTAACGGAGCTATAGGGACGGTGAGAGAGTTCGAATCCGGGTTCCAAAGAGCCATTGATTTCACGAAACTGTTGTTGTTGTTGTTGACCGATACACGATCAAACTGCCCACCAATAAAGTATTGCGAACCAGCCTTTTCCAAACAAGTAACTGTAAATGATCAGCTTAGCTGAATAACTTAGGATGCTAACCTTCACCGTCAAACGATAGCCCAGGGTACTGCCATCTCCGATTCTTAAGATCGTAGGCCACCAAGGATTCAGAAGAAGGTGCCGTACCATTAAAAACAAACTTTCCATTAAAGTAAACCAAATTCGGTTTGGCAGAATCGACAAAAGCCGAGGCGACGCTATTCACATCCAGTCCCGAAAAGTCAATAGCAGGAGGCTCATTCGTGCTTAGAACAGCTGCATTTCGACTGACAATAGGCTCAAAAGTCGTCATTCTCCCCACACTCATCAGTAAAGACGGACTTGACAAAGATGACGTGTCAAAGAGCATTCTATCAACGCTTCCTGACGTGGATGCAAGGCGAAAATATGTCTCCGAAGTTATGTTCCAACCAACAAGTGATGTCAAGTTGTCAGCGGAAGTGACGTAGATAGTCCGAGACAAAGGGTCGATGGAAAGCTGTGCAGATTGATAAAGGTTCGGCCCAAAATCAAGGGGTTTCCAGACACCGGTATCAAAGAAATAACGAGCAAAGTTATTCGTAGGGAAACGCTGCTCTAAAGTTCCTCGAAACGATCCTGCGATATACAAGACATCTATTTCTACGTTATAAAATGAACAGTAGGAGAGTAACTTACTTTCAAAAAAAACGATACTGGACACAGCCCCATCCAAACCACCTTCCGATAACGGCCAGAACTTTTCATCAGTGTAAAGAATAATATTGGAAGATCTCTTGTATCTAAAGCTTCCGCCTAAAAAAATACGCCCGTCTTGCGTGGCTGCCACGCTGGAAACAACAGCACGAGAAGGCAACGAATCTTACTTGTTAGAGCCAATTGCCAAAAATGTACCTTTCAAAGATTCCCATGAAGGTGCACCGGCAGGGTTGATGTTTAATTTCACAACCCCATTCAACTTTTTCATCGCAGACATATTCACGAACCGAACAGCTGATGCAACGACACTTAGAGCTCTTGAACCCCTGGACGCAGGATTTGAAATCTTTAGCATAACGTACACGTCGTCCGTCTGTAAAGCTCCCATCTCCCCGCTGAAAATTATTGTGGACGATGTCGCGGGATCACTCTCATCAACCTCAATCGTTGAAACCGGCTCCTTCCTCTCATACGTTTTATAAACCTCAAGGGTCACATTCGTCCTTGATGAACATCGATCAAATATTCCACAAGGCGGCCAGTCAAAATATATAAGGTACGATCCCTTCAGAGCCGAACTGGGGTAAAACGATATGGACGCAACTGGAAGTGCATTTCGGTTGAAGTTAATCACGAGTGACTTATGGTCGTTGTTGGATACGGATTTCCAACTCCCGTTCACTTCTGCGCGGGCTACAGTCTCACGGTCCGAACATTTCGAGGGATTGAGGCTTGGATCAGCGTACACAACAGTGTCTTAAAAAAATGTTACGCGCTGATCTAAAAATAAATTAACTTACCTTGCTGAAAGAATTGTAAAGAGTTAAGTCCCGAATTGATGGTAGTATTTAACTCAACGCGCATATTGGATATGTTGGCAGCTAGTCCAACGAAAAGGAAGACTTGGCGTGAGGCGGGTCCCTCCAAAGGACATGCTTGACACTCATCTCCTGTTGAAGAATCCTTGAATTCAACAGGAATGTTCTCTGGTATTGTAAACATTCTTACAACAAGTTCAATATATGATTAGATGGATTATCTCACCGAAATGTTGAATTAGGTGGCCCACTAATTGCCATCCCCGTCAGATTAGTGATTCCGGGAAATTCAATGATCAGAGAGCTATTGGATGGATCTCCGCCAACAGACCAGCCTGTTTGCAACGGCGTCGGACACAGAAGCTGACTTGCGTCCAAAGCATCTCGACGATCCTAAGTTCATTAATTATTTTAAATTGCACAATATTAATACAATAGTTCTCGCCGAAAATGCCACACGGTCGTCGTTTAGAGCACTCTCAAGATTTAAAGGATACTGAGCCGTCGCGGAAAAGTTTCCCACAAAAAGAAACGTGCTCTTGAAGCCGTTCGTAACAGCCGTGCCCGGTACTTCAGCAATAGAGTTGATCATGCCATTTAAACCTCCACCAGGAAAGTAATTGGAAGTGCTCCAAATATCATTGGAAAATCTTGCTGCATGTCCAGATAATGCTGGTGATGACACCCACACCGATCTCGTGCCTTGTTCGCAGTAAACTGTGTATGCACCAACACCGGACCATGGTAGCCCTTGATCGAAAGATCTTATTGTGCCAGTAGCGACATCTAATTTAAGAACTCCCTTCGTAACTTTGAAATCAGGAACGATGTCCGTAAATCGCCCAACAAGAATTATTTCGTCCAAATCGTTGCTTTGATTCCGAAATGAGCATGCGCCTCGCACGACATCTGCCGATGGAAATGACGCAATGGCTTTGCTTGAGGAGAAGAAAGCACCGCTTTGAGTCCAGACCTTGAGATCTCAGCACTATTCTACTCCGATTGTCTGACCATGTCTCACTGTTAATGCCGTCCTGCTGATGCGGTAGCGACACGCCCTGAAATAGACCCCAGACCACCAAGCCATTACCAATGGCATTCCAGTTTATAAGAGTGTTTCTCAGGCCAGTAGGATAGGACGACATTCCCCTTGCAAGTGGAAAGGATGGATGAAAGCGATGTTGCTTTCTTGTTTAGTGGCGGTGAATTGTCAGCCAGCTTGTCAAAGGCAGCTTCCCCCGCTCCACCCTGGTTTCTTTTTTGACGGTTTGACTAGGGCTTCCCAAGGCTTCCTGTACTGTCGCTTTTAACTGTAGCTTTCAATTTCAATACAGTAAGTCTTATGTCCTGCACTTTTATAGTACTTTATATATAGAGTGTAATAAGACCCATAAGGACTTTTTTCGGAAGTAAAAGAGCTCACGCAGTTAGCCCCCTATAGAGGCTGCGGATTCTCAGCCAAAGAGTGGCTTTACACCACCGATTGCGAATTACTCAATATGATGGCTAAGCCAACCTTTATGACCAATGGAGCAGCAGTGCCTTTACCATTACCGATAAAACTGACCAAGGCTTACCAGAAATAACATCAACGACGATATCTCTATTTTCAAACTTGAAATAAGGGTAACAACGAAGGCATCCCCTTTCCTTCATCTACTGCACCCTTACTGGTGTGATCACCCAAAGATTCATACATACAATCCGAGGCGGGTTCTGGTACCCTCAATCCGGTGAACAACGCGTAAGTGTTTGCCATAAAAAATCTAGCACCGCAGATGAGGAATTTCGTTTGAAGTCAATGCAATATTTTCATTCACAATACAAAAGCTGTAGTGCGTACAAGTACCCGAATTTGGTATCATTGTATTTATATCCCAGTGAAAACACCGACTATGGGAATAGCATACCTACTAGAAGCTTTCCCCAGCTATTTTAGTCATTGCGCCGCTTTTATTTGCCCTACAGAGTCTAAACACGTTGATTATTACACAACACAGTTCTGATTTCAACCTCATAATTTCCCCAATTACAGGAAGTCTCTTCTTATAACCGCTTGTTTGATTAATTGTTGTTTGATTTTACGTTGGACCCATCGATATTACCTTTAACTAAAGTGTATTGATTTCAAAAACGTCAACCAAATCTGACAATTCCATTATTTGTCCGATACCCTGGATCACACTATGAGCCTACCTTCACCTCCGTTGGACTTTGGCTTTCCTTATAATCCGCCATGGACAGTTCAAGAAGACTTTATGCGCAGCCTTTATGCATGTCTCGAGTCTTCCAAAACCGGTATCTTTGAAAGTCCTACTGGAACAGTAAACTCGACGATCCTCTCAAACAACCTAACTTCTAAAGGGTAAAAGCCTGAGTATAATCTGTGGAGCGATGAAATGGCTTCGTGATCATCAAAATCGACCAAAAGAGGTCAAGATACAGGAAATCATGGATCAAATGACGTTGGGGAAAGTGACTGTTGAGGATGACGATGAACCGGACTGGGTAAAACAGCATGAGGTGACGGCTTTGAAAAGAGAGGCAGAGGGGGAGCTGGAGAGGAGAGAGGCTATGAGGGTTCGAAAGATGCAAAGAATTAAGAATATCGAAAATGAATTGAATGGGTTGCATGGACGGCAGGTTAAACCATTCATTCTCTGTTTACAACCTGACCTTTGTTTTTAGGCGAAAAAAACCAAAACAACTCAGAATGACAATGATGACGAGGAGGAACAGGCTCTATTACCCGACGATTACGATAGCGACGATGAAGGTTTGATGATTTTGACGTAACTCGCATTCAAAAGAAATTAGATAAAAAGGATGAACAAGAAGATGAGGATGAAATTGACGAGGACACCAGAATATTTTATTGCAGCCGTACCGTAACAGAACATATATCAGTATGTCTATTAATCTCTTCAAGCATTCTCAAATCAAGCAATTTGTTCAAGAGTTTCTTAAGACACCATACTCTGAAAACGCACGTGTCGTCTCTTTAGGTGCAAGAAAGTCGTTGTGCATTAACGAGAAAGTAAACCGACTGAAATCTCCACAGCTTATCAACGATAGATGTTTGGAGCTTCAAAAAGGTATCCTACTTTTCTCGCTACCTTCAGCTACTGGTCACTACTTACAATTTACAGACAAGAACCATAAGTGCCCATACTTCCAAAATCAAAGTCCGAGATGACGTCTTTTTCTGATCGAATCCACGTAATGTCTCATCAACATCATTTATTTTAATAGTCTTTCAACAGAGTTCCGTTAAAGACATTGAAGATCTCGTCCAATTAGGAAAAACTCGCGCAGTGTGTCCCTACTACGGATCCCGAAACGCTATCCCGTCATCAGAAGTCATCACTGTTCCATACAACATCATTTTACAAAAATCGTCGCGGGAAAGCTACAAAATTAATTTAAAAAATTCTGTGGTGATATTTGGTTAGTAGCATTAGTAGCACACTTTTTCCTTTTGTTTTTCTGATGCATTAATGTTCTTAGATGAGGCGCATAATTTAATTGATGCGATATCTAATGCGTATAATGTTACATTATCGTTTCCTGAGGTTCCTTATACCATCAGTGTTTGTCTTTTAACGTATCATTAGATAAACGTGCCGCACTATGCTTAGAAGCTTACACAGCCAAATATCAAAAATTCTTCAAAGGGCGAAATCTTATATACGTACAGCAATTAAATGGTTTAATTTCTTCCCTAATCGCGAAACTGCATTTACACGGAGGTTCAAGCACCAAATTCATGCAACATTAACTTATGTAGGAAAGACCAGCGACTTTTTAACGGCCACAGACTTCCTTCATCAACTTGAAATGGATAACATCAATCTCTTTAAACTCTCCAACTACCTAGTGAAATCCAAAATCGCTTACAAAATCCAAAGCTTTGCGGATAAAGTTGTGGACAAAGGTTCACTCGTAACCTATTTTACTTGCAATACTTATCAGTTGAAGATGGAGTTACTTCGAAAGGTGTACCTACCTTGAAGGAACTCGAGAAATTTATTCTTCTACTTCTCAATCCCACTTCAAATGGACGCGTCGGCGTGACGCAAGAAGGTACTGTCATCGAAATGAAAGGATTAACATCATCCAAGCCGGAACCATTTACGTGAAATACCTCCTCCTGAACCCCTTGGACGTGTTCCAAGAAATTGTTACAGAATCTCGAAGCGTCATTCTCGCAGGCGGGACGATGGAACCGATTGGTGATTTCATTGATCAAGTAAGTATCCTGTCACTTCAACGCAGGAATTGACTTTTTGAACAGCTATTGAGTTTCGTCCCTGAAAAAGACCTACATCGGTTTTCTTGTGGTCACATCGTACCGCCGACTTCTGTGTTGACAATGGCTGTGTCCAGTGGACCGTCCGGAGCAGCCCTTGATTTCACGTACGAGTCGCGAGGGAAGAATTCAACGGTGAGGTTTCGCTATTGGACTTGCAGTAGCTGATTTCCACACAGCTATCGAATCTGATGGAGACTGTCGCGGGTATTTGTAAGGCGGTTCCGTCTGGAATTGTTTGTTTTGTGGCGTCGTATTCGTTTTTGGAGATTTTTTTAAATCAGCTTCGACGGGAGGGGAGTGGAGAGACTTTTGCGGGGAAGAAGGTAGGTTTTCATTGTTGTGACAGCAAAACTGAAGTAATGCAGATATTCACAGAGCCAAAAGTTGCGGCAGATGTGACGGTCGCGTTGAAGGGTTATACTGAGGCCATACAGAACCCGAAGGTAAAAAATAAGCTGTTCAAGCCACATTCAATGTTATAAAGACTCTTTTCTAACAAATTTGTTGCAGTACACTGGGGCCATTATATTTTGCGTTGTTGGAGGAAAGCTCAGCGAGGGAATGTAAGTCAATTTTAATTAGTTCACAACATTAACTTTCTTTTGTAGAAACTTTTCAGATGATCTCGCGAGGTAAAGTTTCCGTTAATATTGCGTCTGATAGTGACTGTACATTGACGTGTTAACACCAATTTATCAAAACACCAGAGCTGTCATCATGGTCGGACTTCCCTTCCCCAACAAACACTCTCCAGAATTCGCCCTCCGCGCCAAATTCATGGAAGACAAGGTACACCAACCCCATCATCCTCATTTGTCCTCTCTTACCCCTTCGCAGAAATACTGCACCACCAGCGAACTCCTCGAAAACCTGTGCATGCGATCACTGAACCAATCCATCGGTAAGAAAAACTCAAAAAAAAATATATATAAAAAAAAAGGGTTGCTTTGGTGGCTAACGCCCAAAAAAAAGGCCGCGCTATCCGCCACAAGAATGATTACGCGGCGATATATCTGCTTGATAGGCGGTTTCGAGGGACGAGAATAAAGGACAAGTTACCGAGATGGATTAGAGATGCTGGGGTAAAGGATGCTGGAACGTTTTCAGAGGTGTTGACGGAAACGCAAACGGTATGTCGCGTTTTTTCCTTCACACAGTTTTCTTTACCTAACTTTCATTGGAGTTTTTTGATCGTCCTAAGGCTTGACACTTAACAAACAGTCAAATACTCCTGTCACCCTTTTAACCTGAATCACCTCACCCTTGCATGCCTAGCGTTAGAGTTAAATAAATGCTCCTATATTTGGCTGATGACGTCAACATGAATAAAAGGAATGGTTGAAGCTGCAGTGAATGCTCTTTATAACGATAAACACGCAACTCGTCCTGTGGGAAATACAAAATGCCAAACAAGGAAACACAAAGGGCCAACAACCACAACCCATTACAGCACGAAGAGCCAACAAAAACGAAGAAAATAAAGCAAAAACTTGAAACTAACAACACAGGTAAAATACTTGTATATCATCCATTCTTTTTCTAACATTGTAGAATATCAAAGGACCAATACAAGATTTCTCCCCACCCCTCGGTATTCTAGTTTTCATGGGCGTTTATCCAGCATATGTAGAAAGATGAAAAAACGGCGGATGGAATTTGGCAATGTTACGCGACTTGGAGAATTCATTGTATGAAAAGAAAAGGTGAACATCATAAACGGACGTAACACATGTAAGATAGCCAGGCACCTCACTACTAAAGAGAAAGAGCAAAGTTAAACACAATATTAAGCGATGTTATAAAGGAGAAAGTGACGGAACAATCACATACCTGCTGTGCGCACTTAACGTTAGGGGCACCACCTTCGTCGTCATCATCGGGTCCGTCCTGGTTGTAGCTGGCGCGCGATTGTTGCATGGGATCAGGGGTGGTCAAAACAACCTCCTCCATATCGGCGGTGACTTGAGGGTTATTTGCTCTAGGGGGAAGGATGGTCTCGAGCATGCGGAGGGTCTCAGGCCTGGCAAAGTTCGGGGGAGGGAACTCAATGTCGAACTTGATGTAAAGGTTACCCTTGTCGTAAGGCCTCTTGTAGCTATGAAATGATTAACGACGAGATCCTTTGAGCAAAAAAGTTTGAAAGATAAACTTACGCAGGCATACCCTCGTGGGCAATGCACTTGATATCTCCGGGCTTGATCACCTCTCCAGGGATAATTGAAACAAGAAGCACCCTGTCGTCGAGATGCTGAATGGTAAAGTTGCCGCGGCAAGAGCAGTCAGGAGGTCAATCTTGACTTCCATGTGGAGGTCATCACCCTTTCTGTTGAATCTAGGATGTTCTTTCTCCTCAATAACAATGATGATGTCGCCGGGAACCATTCCGGGTGCCTGATCACCTTCTCCGCTAAATGTAATCTTTTGGCCATGGCTCATACCCTTGTCGACAAAGACCTCAAGAATCTACATGAAAACAAGTCATGTGAGACTACTACCTTTAAACATATATCAATCATTTGTAGAATTATTACCTTTCTCTCGCTAGTGGTCTTCTTCCCGTTACAGGCCTTGCAACGGTCCTTGGCGTTAATAATCTCACCCTCACCATTACAGTCCGGGCAAGTTTGTTGAACTTGCTGGATCATAGGGCCCATTTGGCGCAAGATAACCTTTACACCACGACCCTGGCAGTTGCCACAAGACCTTGTTGCACCCTCCTTTCCACCACGTCCGTCGCACTTTGCGCAAAGCACGTTCTTCTGAAGTGCCAGCTTGGTGACCTTGCCCTTGTAAGATCCTCAAGAGAAACCTTAAGCGCATGGGCCATGTCCTTTCCACGCCTGGGTCCCTTGGGACGACCTCCACCTTCGAACATTCCGCCACCGAAACCACCACCAAAGAGATGCGAGAAGAGGTCACAGGAGACATTCCGGGTCCACCCTCTCCGCTCAAGCCCTCTTCACCGTAACGATCGTAGGTTTCCCTCTTTTGGGGGTCTGAGAGGATTTCGTAAGCGTGTGAAATCTCCTTGAACTTTTCTCCGCCATCTTGGTTCTATGTCGTTAGGAACAGAGTGAGAATAGTCCACACAATGAAGTTGGAACGTGAGCCAAAATTCAATATTGAATAAAAAAAGTAAGGATAACGGTGTAGTCGCATACCTTGTCGGGATGGTATTTCAAAGCAAGTTTTCTGCAATTGATAAGATGTCAGCACACAGTCAATCCCAATCCAAACGGTAAAAACATCCGAAAGAGCATCCGTTATAAAATACGCCTAGTTCTAACCTGTAAGATTTCTTAAGATCCGACTGCAAGATAAAGGTCAAGTTAGACAGTGAAAATGCTGAGCTATCAAAAAAGAGGGCCGAACGAGTGGACGCAAACGTGCATGCGTGGAAGGATGAGATACATGAAAGCACATGATGAATAAGAGGAGGAGAAGACGAATCTCGAATCAACATGCGGCATTGGTTGTCTGGGTGCATGAGAAGGATATGGGTATGAGGACTATTGACCCGAACATTCATACCTCTGACGCATCTGGAGCGACCTCAAGGAGGTCGTAAAGCTTGGTTTCCTTTGGCATTGAATGAGGAAGTTATAGACGATAGCGGTTAGACGGATGGATTGATCGACAGCTCGATGAAATGCGTGTTGTTGATACAGGGAGGATGTGGTGAGTGTGGTGCAAGTAGTAAAGCAGACGGATGGATGGATGGATGGAAAACTAATAATTTTTTTTTGTTTAATCCTTGTTCGGTCTTGATGAATGAATTTATTAATGAAGAAAGAAGGAAGCCCTTTAGAAATATTTAGAAAATACTTTTTTTTTTGTTTTCCTTTTTCTCCGTGTGTGTTTGGCTGGCTGTGGATGAATTGAGATTGAAATGGAACGCTATAGAAATTCACAAGGTAGTACAGGAATACTGGTGCTTACAAAACAACAAACAAATAATGCATTTATGTGTGTAGATACCTATCCATTCCATCCATCTATCTATCCATATGCATGCAGTACGTGGAGACCATCACCACTACTGCTGTAAGTTCATGTCATGCGTCTACTGCACTTCATCGTATAAGGAACGTCACGTCATCTTGCTTGTTTCTTACTTCACTCCACTTCAAGTGGACGATGGCCATTTTCAGCTTACGAGTTCAATGCACATTTATCAAAGGACATGCAGGAAGGCTTATAAGTTCCATAGGAGGCAACTACGGATATACTTCTGTGAGCAAGGTTATCCACGCGTCCTCGCCCTGTCATTTTAGGCTCTCTTAATTTTTCTCAATTTATGGCCATGCAAGTTGATCTCCAAGACCTGGGCCAGATGGGATAAGCTACGCGTAGGTTTCGATTGCATATCTGAGACGTTCGCGCTGGCAGGTCAATCTGCTCTATAAAGTTGTCTATCGGTGGCAGATCCTATTCTTTTAAATCGTTATTCGAATACTTTGGACCTGCTTCGGCGGCCTGTCTTTCGATACTTCTGTATTCTGGAAAGAACTGATAAGACTTTATTTATAGTTTCGGTATTAAGGTTGCATGCTCATGCGATAGCGAGACGGAGAATGGAGAGTGAGCGATCTAGGCGTGAAAGTATGTAATCGCATCGGCGTTTTCATCGTAGGTGAGAGGTTTTAAGATTCTTCAGAGGCTTGTTTGACGGAGAACGGACAAAGTTTCATAGCTGCCGCAATATATTGTGGGATTATTTGAGTAGACTTAGCAGTGCAGTACCTTTGATGAATAAAGTATTTGTCGACTTTTTCACCGGATGTTTGAATTTGTAAAAATGCTAGCGAATATCGTCTATCTCATAGGTTGGTCTCGGTTTTCAACACAGTAGTTAAATATGCACCAGTAAATAAAATGGTTTTGTCTAAAAACTATTCTTTCTATGGCCGCGAGAGGCTCGGAAACTGTCATTTGAGACAATTCGGACTTTTGGTTTCTATTATCAAACAGGCTTTGTGTAACGTCATCAAAGTCAGAGATACGAGAACGATGGTCGCAAATACGCTCGTGCAAAAGCCGGCACTGACGGTGTGGGTGAATGGAAAGAGGATCGTTGAGAAGAACCCTAACCCTACAGAAAGGTGAGTCATTTTGGTACCCGTCACTCCCTAACGTTTGACTTTTTCCAGCTTGATTGCGTTTGTTCGGCGCCATGGATACACCGGCACAAAGCTCGGATGTGCAGAGGGTGGTTGTGGATCGTGCACTGTAGTTGTATCATCTTTTGATTATCAGACTCGGCAGATCGTGTATGATTATCTTTTTGATTCGTTTTCTGTGTGCTGATATCCGATCGTCTAAATCATTGTTTGTCTACAGTCACAATGCCGTGAATGCGTGCCTGGCGCCTATATGCTCGGTGGACCATAAACATGTTGTAACGATTGAGGGAATTGGTTCTGTCGACAAACTTCATCCTGTGCAAGAGCATATCGCAAAAAGTCACGGAAGGTATGCATAACGTTGCTTTCATCAATGTGTGTTTTCGAGTGTACGCAAGTTTTTTACTTAATGTCTTAATACATCACAATCTTCGGTGTAGTCAAGTGGCTTCTGTACTCCTGGTAAGGTTTCGCGTTGTTTTAATAACGCTTAATGCTTGGTATCTTAAATATTGAATTTTTTTATAAAATATGCAGGTATCGCGATGTCTTTGTATGCATCTCTTAGAAACAACAAGGAGATGACCGAGCATGATATTGAGCACTCTTTTGACGGTTTTAAACTATTATTTATTGCTGTACTAATCGCTTTTCAGGAAACCTTTGCAGATGTACCGGTTACCGAAGTATCCTTGACGGAGCGAAAAAGGTTTGATATTCTCGCGTATCAGGTTATAATTATATCTACTATGAAGCTTGCGACCAAGAAATGCAAAGAATCTTGCGCTACTAATGGAGAATGTCACTCAGTCGATCCCTGTGACAAAGGAACTGCAGTTGATATTGAGGACTTTATCAAGGTAAAAAATAAGGAGGCGTGTTTCTCTTCAACATTTTTTTTACATTTCTTTAGGAGCCTCAGACCGCCGAGTTTCCATCTGATCTTTTGCAGTTATACGAAGCTAATCCTGCCCCTTCTGCATACTTTTTCGAAAGCAATGATTATAAATGGTACCATCCGTCTACTGTCGAGGAGCTGCTGACTATTATGGTATCTTTCTGGTCTGATAAATGCGAATTTTAATATGGATCAGGACGAATACCCTCAAGCAAGAATTATCAATGGTAATACCGAAGTGGGTATCGAGACCAGATTTAAAAATCAAAAATACACTGTTTTGATTTCGCCCGTCGACATTGAATCTCTTAAGAAAGTTGAGGTTCTCGGTAAATATCATTTAAACTATGCTTCTTTAAAATTTCCTGGGCCATATCCACCACTTAACATTGTTGCAGACAACGGCATCCGTATTGGCGCTTCTACCACAATCAGCACTATTCAAAAAGAGCTTAAATCTTTTTGCAAAACCATGCCTGTAAGAAGCATATTGCTTCGCTTCGAACTAATCCAATGTACAGGCTTACAAGACCAGGGGCTTTGAAGCAATTCTTGAGAACTGTCAGTGGTTCGCCGGAACTCAAGTCCGAAACGTTGCCGCGATCGCTGGAAACATCGTCACAGCGAGTCCCATTTCGGATTTGAACCCCGTGTTCGTTGCTCTTGTGAGTGTCTTCCAGTATTAGATGGACAATTGAATATGTTCTATTGTAAGGGTGCTATCTTGACCGTGAGGTCCAGTTCTGGGTCGAGGACGATTCCGATGGAAGATTTCTTCTTAGGCTACCGCAAGACTGATTTGAGCCTTCGGAGATTGTGGAGTCTATCTGTAAGCCCTCATATGTAGGAAGTTTGCTTATTTTTGTTGTCAGTCGTGCCGTACTGTAGGGAGTTTGAGTACGTCAAGGCCTATAAGCAGGCAAAGAGGAAGGATGACGATATTGCTATCGTGAATGGTGGCATAAGAGTACTTACGGAGAAGCAGGCGGATGGATCCTGGATTGCAAAAGAGGCGTCGCTTTCTTATGGTGGCATGGGTGAGTATCAAATTTTCTTTTGTTGGTTAAACTTGAAAATAACATATTCATCCGATTCTCGTCTCTGTGTGCACTAGGCCCAACAACTGTAAAGTAAGTTATACCTCATTTATAGAGTTTGCGATTCTAATCCCGTGACAGAGCAAAGGAGAGCAGTAAATTCTTAGTTGGGAAGAAGTGGGAACCCAGCCTCGTTGACGAGATCGCCCCTCTCATTTTGAAGGACCTTCCCCTCACAGCCACTGCTCCTGGTGGACAAATTGAATTTAGGAAGCTTCTCGGTAATTACATTTAGTATTGTTATAGCAGCTCTAACCTCATATCAGCTGTCAGCTTTTTCCTCAAGTTCCATCTCTTTGTCACTTCTGAACTCTCTGCGTTGTCACCGGATTATTCTGTAGCCTCCACTGAAATATCCGTTTTGAAGGATATTCAACGTCCTCTGTCTTCTGGCCAGCAGGCGTTTACCGAGACACCGGAAGGCAACGTTGTCGGTCGGTCCTACATGCATGCGTCAGCCTTGAAACAGATCACTGGATCAGCAATATACATTGACGATATCCCCGTTCATCAAATGAATGCGCTGTTGCTATTGTTGCCAGCACCGTCGCCCATGGGAAAATAAAGAGTGTAGATCCTACAGAGGCTTTACATCTTCCGGGGTGGTAGGATATGTTAGTGCGAAGGATGTTCCCGGGGTGACCCATTATGGCGATAGCCATAATCCTAACATGATTGGCCCTGTGATAAAAGGTACATCGTGTCTTTTATAATTTATTTAAGGGTTTTTAGATGAGGAGCTCTTTGCAACCGAAGAAGTCTTCTTTGTTGGTCAGCCAATTGGATTGATTGTCGCGGATACCCTGGATATTGCGGTCATGGCGGCGAAGCTTGTCCGTGTTGAATACGAGCATTGCCGCCTATTTTTACTATGGAAGATGCTATTGAAAGAAGTCATTCTTTGATATTGAAAGGAAGATTACAACAGGTGCCTTTTGGAAGGCGCTGAAAAAGTTGCAGAGATGCAAAAGGATTCTTCACTTCGTGGAGGGCACTGCTCGCATGTCTGGACAGGAGCATTTCTATCTCGAAAGTAAGTTATTTCTTAATGACTTTTATTCTGATGCGTACTCGCTTTCCTAGCCCAAGCCTCGCTCGTGGTTCCAAAGAAGGAAGATAACGAGATTGAAGTTTTTCGCATCCACCCAGCATCCTACCGAAACCCAACATATGGTCTCCCACGTTCTCGGCATCCCTGCCAACCGTGTTGTTGTCCGCGTCAAGCGAATGGGTGGTGGTTTCGGTGGTAAAGAAACTCGCTCAGTCTTTGTCACGTGTCTCCTCGCTGTTGCCGCCAAAAAGTATTCCCGTCCCATGCGTCTTATGTTATCAAGGGAAGAAGATATGGCCATTTCTGGAACGCGTCATCCCTTCCTCGGAAAATACCGCGTAGGGTATAAGCCTGACGGCAAGCTTGTTTCGCTTGAATTAGAGTTGTTTTCAAATGGAGGGTACTCGTTGGATCTTTCTGTGCCGGTTCTTGAGAGAGCCATCACACATAGTGACAACTCTTACAAGATTCCAAATGTGCAGATCGTAGGAAAAGTGTGTAAGACAAACTTGCCAACAAATACCGCGTTTAGAGGGTTTGGTGGACCGCAGGGCATGATGATTGCTGAGCAATGGATGACGCATGTTGTTGACACTTTGCAGAAGCCTGGAGACGAGATTCGAGTGAGTTTCTTTCGCGCCTCGTTTCCTCGTCTCAATTAGAAACTAACTTGAATTAAGGCTTTGAACTTTTACAAAGACGGCGACATTACGCACTTTAGCTGTCCTCTCGAAGATTTTCACATGGACCGCGTCTGGTAGAAAATTTTTTGTTTATGTTTATTTTCCCGTTCATAAAAACCCCCTTACATTTTACACATTAAGGTCTGAGTTGCTTGAAACGAGCGAGTACAAGCGCCGTTTGGCTGACGTCGAAACTTTCAACGCAAAGAACCGCTACAGGAAGCGGGGTATTATTGTGATGCCTACAAAGTTCGGACTTGCCTTCACCGCCCGCTTCTACAACCAGGCTGGAGCCCTTGTTCATGTTTACACTGATGGATCCGTGCTTATTGCTCACGGTGGAACTGAAATGGGGCAGGGTCTTCATACAAAAAGTGAGTGAATGAACGTAATTTTTTGGCTGATTTATTCTAGTGATTCAGATCGCCGCGCAGGCTTTCGGGAATCAGTGTTGAAAAGGTGAGCGTAATTTAATCAATGGAATTAACAGATATAGGTTCATCTTTCGGAAACGAGCACGAATACCGTGGCTAACACCAGCGCTACAGCTGCCTCCGTTCTTCGGGTACGCGCTTGGACGGGTTCTGTGATGAGAACTAACCTTCATGTACAGATTTGAACGGTATGGCCGTTTTGGATGCTTGCACCCAAATTATGAAACGCCTGGATCCTATCAGGAGGCTAACCCTGGAGCTCCCTGGGAGGATGTCGTGAAGAAGGCTTACTTTGAGCGCATCAATCTCAGCGCCAATGGTTTCTACAAGGTAATGTTAAAACGGTTTATGAAACTAATTTTTAATTTAGGGACTCCCGACTTGACTTACGATTGGGCTTCTAACACTGGTCGCATGTTCTCGTACTTCACATACGGCGGAGCTTGCACTGAAGTTGAGATTGACACTCTCACTGGAGACCATGTGGTCCTTCGCTCCGACGTTGTCATGGATATTGGAACACCTATCAACCCAGCCATCGACATTGGACAGGTACCATTTACAAACTTGGACAAAAATGTTTACGTCAATTTTAGATTGAAGGCGCCTTTGCTCAAGGTCAAGGATGGTGCACCATTGAAGAGCCCCTCATCTCCCCCACTTCCGGATTCCTCTTCACTCGCGGTCCTGGCGGTTATAAGATCCCCGGATTCCGTGATATCCCAGTTGACTTCCGTGTGCGTATAGTTCAGGGATCTCGCAATGCAAGGGCTGTCCATTCTAGTAAGGCTGTGGGAGAACCACCCTTGTTTATGGGAGCGAGTGTCTTTTATGCTGTGAAAGAGGCTATTAAGGCCGCTAGGTGAGAAACACTGTCGTAAAGTAGATTGGTCTGAACAAATTCTGTTTTTGCAGGAAGGGAGAACGGATTGACAGGCTTCTTCCGCCTCGACAGTCCCGCTACGTCCGAAAGGATCCGGACGTCTTGCGTGGGACAGCTTTACGGAGCTCGTGAAAAACCCTCTTGGTCCTGGCGAGAAACCCTTCTCGTGCGCTGCATAACCACGCATCTTCCTTTGCATTATGTTTGCCATTGTTTCAGTGGTTTATTCAAATAATCATAATCTATTAAAAACAAGCACCATCCGTTGGTGACATAAATATTATACAATCATTCTGTACGGCTATTCTTGAGCCTGTCAAAGGCTTGGACGAATTCGTCCTTGTCGGAAACGGTCTTCATGGCACGCCATTGCAAGTCTGAGGCCTTGGTTAGATCTTTTGCAATACTGATCTCAAAATCAATCGCCCTGATCCATATATCTGGGTTTAAAAAATTAATTTGGAGGCTCTACCGGCAAAAACAAAAAGTGATATAGTCGCGTACCTGAGCTTTGGCCCAACATATCACAGAGAATATTAAACAACCTCCTGCAACTGCTGATAGCATCCTGTGAAAGCTGGCGTCCTTCACCCTCGTCGCTACCCGCCGCCTCAAACTCGAGTTCCACGCAACGTTCAACCGCGCCCTGGCTTCCCTTCTGTTGAGAAGCAAGCCATAGAAAGATCTTGCGCACCGCCTCAATTCCGCCCAAAAGGAATCCCCAATTTAAGTATTGAATAGCCAGTTCCTCACCCGTCCAAACCCAATAGTGGAATCCGACAACGCCTTCCGAAACGTCGCATCAACCTCAACCCAGGTTGAGAACTTTCACTCATCCATTGAAGATAACGTGACCACAGAAGCGTACGGTCCGTAGCTGCTTTTTCGGCGGCTTGGTCACGTCCAACCATCTTTAGAGCTTCCTTAAACACAACGCCGGCTTGCTCAGGCTTCACCTCCGCCTTTGCGACCCAAAGTAATGGGCTATGGGGATACTTCAGAAGAGCGCGTTCAATAATAGAAGAACGGTCCTTAATATTTCGGTGGATTGAATCCATGCAACGTAGATCGTTTCGTCTGCAAGGCCTATTTGATCACACTGCTTGCGGATGTCAAGAATTTTGGCGGTAAGGTATGCGTCCAGATTTTCTTCGGATGAGTTTTCGAGCACGGAGGTGAGGTAGGATATGTAGAGGAACCATATCCGAGAGTTCCTAACCTCTTAGATAAAATTAGTATAAATGCAACAGACATCTCAAATGAGCAAGTGTATAAATAAACATTCTCAATGTATCAGACTATGGTTCTAATAACCAAAAAACGGAGATCATGCTTATCTCTGTACAGTATAGGCACCCGTGATTTGAAGAAAGAAAGAAGAAAGAGAAAACCTGGATGCATTCCTCATAGAATAGAACAGTATCTTTCAATTTTAATGGGAAGGCAGGGTCGTCCACCTCCACTCCATTTGACTTAGCGTCCGCAACGATAGCGAGAGCGTCAGCGTTGTCGGGGAAATCTCTAATGATCGTTGCCAAAACCTCTTCCTGGCCTTCAATAGTATCGTCTCCAAATTGGCGATAGATGTCAAGAATCCTTTCCGAAACTCAGAATCATTGGGGATAGCTATTAAGATTTTAGTTAAATCGAAAAAAATGTTTGTACACGTTACCTTTAATAGCGTTCCGGAAGACAATCATTGGAATAATAGCAAGTCCTGTGATGTCATTTGTTAACGCCGTTGTCTCCTTTCTTCGTGACTCATCAAGCTCTTCCGCCATAGGCGTATACTTTTCGCCAGACTCGTCCGCTTCAGTCTCCACCTCCTTCAAACCCTCCAGAACACCATCTGCTTTCTCGGCTTCCTTTGCAGGCGCTTCCTTTCCCTCTCCAAAAAGAATTCTTCTTCTTTCTTTGAGCTTTTCAATGTACAAGAGCTCCAGTTTGAAGTACTCATGCCAAAGGGTTTTTGCGTCCGAGTTGACACGAAGACCTCTTTGTAAAAGAACTCTTGCTGATGTCATGTCCGCATTGTCCTCAAATTCCCACTTCGCTGCCAAGATCCAGACGACAGGCTTTGTAAGATGCAATTGGATAGCTCTACGAGACCGGTCAGAGATGTCAATTTTATAAGCAATTGGGTCACCTTGCAATGATCCTTCCCAATGCCTTGGAGCTTCCAGTTGTTTTTGTCCATTCGATGTACTGGATCCAAAGATTAAGATCGCCAGGGAATTTCTTAAGAGCGTTCTGATAGAGCGAATGAATGCGTCTCTCGATACTGTGTTCAGACAAGCTCAACTTGGCCCCCTTCTGTTTCTTCACATCAAGACCCAATCGCTTCTTACGTTTTTTACGAAGCAGCTCAAGATTCTTTTCGTATTCGATGTATCGGATATAGTCGGACCTTCGACCAATACGTCGATGAATTGCGTACTCTAGCGCGGTCCTCCTCTTAACGATAGATTTGATCTCAGGCTGCCATGCAAGCACATTAGAAATGTTGATGCTTTGAAACGCATATCCGTACCTTTGTAAAAACACCTTTTCGTTCCAAATCATCGAGCTCTGGGAGCATACGCTCCAACTGAAACTGCACTGACTCTGCCATGATGGATGGATGTAGCAAAAAAAAAAAAAAAACAGTTTACTGACAATCACATCAAAACCGCTGACAAACTTTGGGATGCATGTCAGAGCACGCACCGCAAAGGTGTTGCTGTTGGTGTTATTAGGAAGCGTTCTTTCGTGCTGCCAATGCAGACCACTTTATACTAGAACCTGGAAGTTTGGGAAGTACTAACGGACCTCGATATCAGAGACTGGATGTATCGAAACCTGCAGCATCACAACGCGAGTCGAGTTTGACAGCACGTTACTCCGACAAGCCCAGAAGTCTCCACATCAACCCCTTCTTCAAAACAAGGCCCAACTCTTCGTGAATCTATCATCACAAACGTAGACTGCGATCTTTCTGACGTTGATTGGATAACTCCTGAAGAAGCCACTTTGCTGTGCTCAAGGGCTCAAACAAGCTTTAAACGGGCTTCAAAAAGAATATCGAAAGTCGTTTTCCTTACAACCCTATTAAGTGAACATAACGTTCAACTCTTACTGCGTTAAGGATAGGAGATGGACGGGTGATGCTGGGGATGGGGTCCCTTGCAAATGGTCGGGAAATTTGGGGTCAGCTGCACCATATGCGTTTAGCACATTTGATAAGGCTGCAGCAGAGAACTTGAATTTAGATTCAGTAAGTCCCAGGCTTTTAACATAGGAACTCAAGCGTTTTATAGGATTACATGTATCCATCTGCTTTGATCCGGCAACACGCACCCGATGATCAACTCTTTGCAGAGTCCAACTACATTGATATCTCGGCCGCCTTCAACGCAGACGCACCCTGGTGGTTCGCATCTTCAGCGTCCGACGAGTCTGGTGAAAATATTGCTTTTGACTATCAAGCTCGAAACAACAAGGGATCCTATTCGTGGTCTTTCTTCTCCCAAGAACCAAGTGAGATTCACAAAAGAAGGTTTTTGATTTGGAGCAAGTGGCCATCCATGAACTGATGCACGGTCTTGGAATAATCTCGTCTTGGTACCAATGGCTTAGTACAGACACGCTACTGCCAGGATATCCTATGCTGACACCGATGTCAGCCAGCAACGGCTTCACTCCTTTGACATTAAGCAAGGGCTATATCTTTGATAAATTTATCTTCGACTCGAGGGGAAAAGTTTGGATGAGGGACTATGCTGATGCTATTCGCATGGAGTTTGAAAAGCTCGGGAAGGAGATATGGCCACCAAACACGCCTGCGAGTGCGTTGTCGTGGTCAGATCCTCGTGCCAACAATTTGACAGAGAATTTCATGAGAACAGATGGTTGGAAGCTTGCCACTTACATTCGGCAAGTTGTTACAAGAACTCCACGAGGTCTTACGTTCTGGTACCCTGCTCCCTCTATTCGAAAGAGAAAGGGCGGGAGTAGAGCCAACAATGTATCAGGACGTTGGCGGTATGTCGTGCTGTATACTCCACTGGACTACTCAGGGGGCTCCTCAATAAGTCATGTTGATGCATTGCTCTATTATGGGACAGCACAATATCTTATGAGGCCTTTTGGAAGCGCTGGTACCAGCACGGATTCCTTTAGCCCTCAAGAAAAGTATGGGCCTGTAGGGGAAGCTTTGCTAGGCATGTTAAGAGCATTGGGATACGCCACTGCTCTAGGCCCTCTAAACTTTGTGCCTTAATGTTGTAAATAGTATCTTATGTATTCCATTAATCAAATAATATAGCCAACATACCAAAATATCATTTAGAAGAAAATTAAGAGGAAGTAAGAAATTCATTCAGCTGCATTGAAACAAGCATTGGGAAGATCACCATCCACTGGAGTGGGAAGCTCGAGTGCTGAATCATTGAAACCTGGCGCAATCACTTTGCTGTCGCCAGTGACCACAATTTTGGGAATCACAAAATCACTCATTTTTGACTCTAAAGCTTCGTCAGCCGTCACGTCTTCTTTAGTTTCCTCGCTTAAATCGGCCGGTGCCTCTTCTTCAGAAACCGCACCATTAGTGATTGCAGATACCAAGGCATCTCGGACGGTTGATTCCGAAGGAGCTTCAGAGGAAACCGCAGCATTGCTGTCTGCAGATGCAAGGGCATGAACGGTTGGTGATTCCGAAGAAAGTTTAGACGTGGGGTCTTCTTCATATGTTGAGTCATTTTCTCATAAATCTCCTCGACGTTCCCATCTTCTTGGTCTATATTAAGTATAAGAAACAATAACCATAAAAAACAAGATGATAGCATAATGCACTTACTATTTCGCTGTACACTCTCGGAAGCGACTAACGAAGCGTCCACTTTGCGAAGCATCTCATCCCTAAATTCCGCAAGCTTTTCTGAGAATTCCGGCACCTTATCAGGCCCGTAGACTTCCAGCCTCTTTTCACGCCCCTTCTCCTGAAGTCTCTGAAGCTATATCAGGAGTCAGTTTCTAAAACTCAATGTCAAAAAAGACCTTCATAGTTTTGTTGAATCTGCCTTTTCCTCATCTTTCTGCCGCTGCCGCTCCACTCTTTCAGCTTCAATACCTCCAGCAGCCCTAAATATTGTAAATAAATTATGATGATAGATATTCAGTTACCAGGCCTCGGCAGTCAATCTCTCACTATCAAAGACTGACGGTCATCCAAGTACGTTAGCTTTTTACTCTTGCGATCATAGTTTTCCTATAATTTTTGATTTTTGAAATCACAGGGTTTGACATCAAATTCAAAACTGTCTAAAACAGGGTCAGTGAGCACTCTATCGCCAAAATCACCAGCTCCTTCATATCAGCAAAACACGTCCATAACCTCAACATCATCAATTTATTGTGCGATAAATCAAGGATGCTGAAGAAACATTAGATACAGTCCGCAAAGATCACATACCTGAGTTGAGGACACAAAGTGAGATGACAAATATCCACGGCAGTCCTCAGAAAGTTATGGTCGATTTGAAGGTTCTTCAAATTCGGCAACTCCGAGAGCCCCGTGATCCGTTTGATCAAATTGTTTGCCACGTTCAGCGTATCAAGATTCTGAAGTGTTTCAAGATTTTCAATGTTCTCAATGCAGTTTTGGTGGAGGAATCTAAACAGTGTGAGACACGCTATTTCATTGCATATGGTTACAGGCAGCGAAGCTCCTTAAGTTTCTCTGCGAATTCCATCAGCAATTAATACAAGTTATGGGAGTCGTACCGAGGTTCTGAATGTTGCTGAGACCATTGCCTTCGAGCCACAATGATCGAAGTCCAGTGTATTCGTCCAAATTATCGATTTTAGCGAAGCCTAAAGTTCAGAATTAGCGTATGTGGACCATGGCTTGATCCGAGTATATTTTTACCCTTGAAGTGTAAATAGAGCTTGTCATTGAGCGATGGCGTTTGGTACAGTTGTTGCTCAGCACACAACTGCTTCAAATACTTAGGTGTCATGAGGGTGTTGCTGCATACGTACAAACATCATCTGTTAGTATTGAGGAGCCGCAGTACCAATTCTACTTGTAGTCATTCTTTCACACCCGACTTACCCCTTTTCGTCCACCTCCTTCGCATCCTTGCGGAACGTCTGTCTCAAGCGCAACATGTTTTGCTTGACAATTGGTTTTTGTTGATGTTGGTTGATTGACAATTCATTCCAAATTCTGCCATTTGCTTCTCCACTCAAAAATGCTATAAATAAATAAATCTGCACATCCTGTTAGCCTCCTTTATTTCATTAGAGACGTCGGCGGCGAGACCAAGACTCTGTCGGGCTCATCAACAGTGGGAACCCTGATACCAATTCAATTCCAATCCAGACCCAAAAAATAAAACAAAAGAGAAAAAGAAGAACAACCAACCCACTATAGGGAGACAAAGAAGCATCAACGGGCAAACAAAAAACAAACGGTAAAAAACAAGGAAAGGAGATAGAGTGTGAGAGCGACAGCTGCCGTCATATAATTCCGATCGATATAAGTAAAGTGACTAGAGGTAGGGCTTTCTAACGTGTTCAGAGGAATTCAATGATATCAAACAAGACACGCCGAAAGAAAGCGGTATCAAATCTATCATTGCTGGAAGAGGAACAAGTTGTTGGTAGCTGCCAGAGCAATGGTCTATGAAAAAGTTGACATTAGCTAGTCGAATTCAAGTCTTTCTCAAGCTTACGTTTTCCCGAGGGTGCCAAGACGCATGCAAAATCTTCTTTCCAAAATCCAAAGCATCGACATTCATAAATTCTTCCTTCTTTGAAGTTTTTCTCGGTGCCGCCTTGTTCTTGGTCGAGCCAACACGCTTGGCTTTAAAGGCGCTCTTATCAGCCTGAAGGATAGTAGTATTCTTGTTGACGCAATCATAAATATGGAAAAAGTTGCTGTATGAACCTGTCAACACATGGCTGTTTGAAAATAAACGTTAGCAAACTATGTCTTGGTATTATCTTTGTTCATACGTTCCGTCTCCACTGAATGTACACTCAAATTTGTCAAAGATGCAGTCGTTCTCGTAAAGATCGCACAGCTTGCTACGGAGATGGTCGTGAATGTTGATAGTTTGAACAGGCTTCGTCTCCATGTTAAGATCCCAAATCTTTAAGGTGAGGTAGTCACGCGAAAGAATGTATCTGCCATCCCGGCTGAATTTGAGGTCCGAAATAGATGAGATAATCTCGGAGAAAAAGGACTTGTTCTGGGGGTCCTCTTCTTCCTCAAACACTACCATAATGATGTGAGTTAGGTATATGCATCAAACAAAATTAAGGAACTTAAAAGGAGTTCTTCATTAACAAAAACTAACTTTTCGAGTGAGAATCGCAAAGAGCCGATTGTCTCATGTCGTTTAACTTAATAGTGCCCTTGCTGCTACTGTACATGAACAAGTTGCAATGAACAGGGTGGAATTCTGCAGCCGTGATAACTTCATCAACTCCTCCATATTTACAGGTTAATATCGACAATATCTAGAAGATAATATCAGCCAAAATCCCATCCAAAACATACTGAAGCTCTGGTCCGAAATGTTCAAGTTCCAAAGGTTAATACGGAGATCGTCAGCAGAAAGGTATGTTTCTCCGTCCGAGTTCACAGAGATGGAGTTAATATGGTATGCGTGGGCGTTCTGGTAAATCTTCCTGGGAATAGCCGCAATCATGGTATCATGGTGAATAAGCTTTGGCAGCTTCAAAGATGAGCGGGTGACATTAGATCCGGTATTTGATCCATCTGGAAGATTGTTCTCCGCAACGACCTTGATCGACTTCTCAAAAACCTTCCATAGCTTGATGGTCTTATCTACAAGAAATGAGATAAACTATACAACATCCACCAAACCGTTGGTAGAGAGAAGGAAGTGAGCAGCATTCTGACGCTTGCACCACCTGATCTTATTGATCTTCTCCTCAATCTCTAAACTTTTGAGGTAGTCAAACTCAGGTTCATGGGACTGAAACTCTGTGTAGAACTTGTACTCGCATCCCTTTTTCTGTGAAGAGTTATAAGGCATTCCTTTTCAAAGCCATACCCCTTCGTTCCTTTCAAACAAAACCACACGTCCTCCCTTGTCTCCGGTTGCCAGGTAATCACCAGTGTCATCAAACTCGACTGCCGAAATAATGTCGGCTAATACTCAAGTCAACAAACATTCCTTTCCCAGTGTATACCTTCCGTAACATCCTCAACCTCGCCTTTGTCTCCAAAGCATTGCCGGAACTGCCAACATCAAGTATGGTGAGATCTCCAAGACAACCATCACCAAAAACCAGCAAGATAATAAAACAGTAATCTAACCTGCCAGCCGTTGTTCTCGTCAGCGATTCCAGCCATGGTTACAGCGAACCTGCAGTCATATCAGCAAAAGCAACGGTAGTCAAAATCAATTCAGAAGGATGTCCTTATAAAAGGGTGCCCCCTGTTCCTCCCTTCTCCCAACCCTTTTCCAGTCCTTCAAACCCCGCAGTCGGCCACTCATGATCTTACTTTGAAGATGAAGTCTAAGAAGCACCAGGAAGAAGCTTCTTGCACGCGTGATGTTGCGGGCCGGCCGTTCGCTTTCTCGTCTTGATCGCCGCAGCGCCTTATTGGAACTCGAAATTTTTTTTCACAAGGTGAAGCCGAAAATTTCCTTCAGGTTGGTCGTAAGTTGGACGCCTGATATCAACCATTCAGTGGGTGCTGGCGAGGGGTAGCCTTCATCATTTTGATTGAGCTACACATGAATAATCTTGAGGTGGGATGTATGTGCTGGCTTTATTTTCACTGTAAGTAATTGTACAACGAGTATTCATGTTTATTATTTGATGGAAATAAAGAGGAGGCTGGAGCAAGCCCTTACAGCACCTATATTTCTCTTTTTACTTATTTTTCTTCGTTGTTGGGAGACAGATGCCTCTCGTAACGGCACGTCGCTTCAGCATCTTTGTGTGATGCTTTGTACAACCTATTGGGAGATGACATGCTTCTGAGTCGGACATCACCAACAAATCGGTGGCGGTGACTTCTTCATGCAAACTTCAAACTCACTTTTGCCATCATGCCTCCTCTGCCACAGCTGATATCATATCCATCAACATCACCCCTGAGACATGACAATCACCAGATTATGGGTTCCCAATGGTTTCTATTTCCTTCCGACATGACTCAAGGCATCGTGGTTGGCCTTGTTGCCGCCACAGTGGGGCGACTTGTTGCATCCAGGTAAGCTGCCTACCTCTTTAAAACATTCCAAGACACGGGGCTAACAAACAACCCAGGTTATGGTCATCACGACATTACTTTTATGAAAAGATCATGCTCTCTACGGTCAACCTCACTACGCGATGGCAGCATCTGAAGACATCATGAGTATTACATCATCACCGGAAAATGACAACACTGCATCCGAAACCACCCCGTCCGCATCCAACAAACGTTCTGCCGAGGAAATTCCCATTGTCAAGCAATGCAGACTAGCAGCCGTGCTGCTATACTGCTTGCAGAGGCCAGCCCAGAGTCTATGGCGTTATCCACTGCATTCCCAAGTGACCCTTCGCTCACATGTTTGAGGAGCGTCCAAATCATCAGGAAGGTTGTGCTGAATTTCTTAGTCGTGCTTCGACACTTTCCGATACGCGCGCTTGTTCGCTGGTGTCGAGCGCCGCTAAAGCCGCTCCGGATAGTACTGTTTCAAGTTTAAAGAGACACAGACATCCCGAACACCATGAGTTAAGTGAAGACAACAGAAAGCAGAAGCTTAAAGGCCCATCTTTGGTTCTTAATTCAAGTATGACACCATCAAAGGGTCCGCGTCTTCTCCGGCTTCGACGTGATAAAGGCAAAGAGGTTTTTCTTGGCAATCTGTTTCGTCATTCCCGCCATGGAGAACATTCGGAGTATAGAGCGCGTGATTTGGAATCGGGTGTTTTACCAGAGCCAGGACTTTCAAGCACACCCATTAAAAAAGGACAATCCTGGCTATCACGAGAATCCACGGCCCTCACGTTAACAGAAAGCGACAACACCACACTTTCAAGCGATAACGAAAAGAGAAATAGTGGTTTGCCGTTTTTAACGAAATCTCCTGCTAACGTTTAAAAGCGTCTAGTCTCGCCACCACGTTTTTTAGATCGACATAACTTTTCGGGCGAAAATCACTTCAATTGGACTATTACAGGTTTTGGAAGAGTTCGATTTACAGATTATGCTCCACTGGCGTTTAAGGCGGTAAGATCACATTTTGGATACACTACGGCAGAGCTTGAGAAGGCATTACTCGATCCGTGTTTGGCGGAAGTCACTGTAGGAAAGTCCGATTCCGGTGAGTCAAACGCGTACTCTCGTGGGGTTTCTAACTTAATTCATTTTGCTTCGAAAAGTCTTTTTTAAAACAGAAAATGGAAAATTTCTTTTTAAAACTCTTCGTGGGGCTGAACCTGAAAACCTTCGCCAGTTCCTCCCTGACGTAAGTTTGACATTTATTATTCCAACTGACCATATCCAAGTATCTGTCCCATATTCAAAAATATCCGTCGACCTTCCTTCCCCGCTACCTCGGCCTCTACACCTTCGAAGTCCTTTCAAGACCTAACTCCAACAGCGCCCTTCCTCAACCTGTCCCCAAATCCGATAATCGTGACCTAATCCAATCTTCTCTTGCCCGAAACTTTACCGTTGTCGTTATGACCAATGTCTTTGACACTGAGCTTGAGGTTGTCCAAAAGTTTGATTTTAAAGGGTCTGCCGTCGGGCGGCAGACTTTAAGCGCAGTTTCGGAGGAACCAGGATCCGAAAGCCCTATTCTTCGACGTGGGGAGGATGGGTATTTTGGACACGCGTTCTCGCCGACCATTGTCTTCGCTTGACAAGGGTACGCCGTCAAGCGAAAAGCAGACGTTTAGCTTTCCGTCAACGTTTTCCTTAAAAACACCGACGAAGTCCATGAACTTACAGACTCCAACGTCATCACCCATGAAACTCGGGGAAACGTCTGAAGCACGTCTCTCCATCGATATGGGGCAGTTGACGCTTAAAGAATTGGACTTTGAGAGACTTTTGCAGGCGCGGCAATCCAATCTTCTTCATTTTGGTGCAGAAAGGAAACGACAATTTCTTGAACAAATGGAATTGGATATTGGGATTTTAAAGAGATATAGCTTCATGGACTACAGGTACCCTTTGTCTTTGTCTTTGTCCACAAATTGATCACTTCTATAGTGTTCTTATTGGTGTCCATCGAAAAAAAGTCGGAAGGTATTGAACCACCGGAGGGTCCGAAACCATTGATATCGTCTCTCCGTGCACTTGCCGCCCGAAATCCGCACAGAGTGTCACTCATGAGTTTATTTAATCCACTCCCCCCGAAAGCACGAGTGGTCCAAGCATACCGGCCGCCGAAACTCCTCTCCTCCGTTCAAGTTCCGCCCGCCCCAGCCCTCCAACGTAAACCCTCTTTCACCATAGCTCCCCTCGCAAGTTCATGCCCCAAACAAACACCCTCCCCTCTTGAAAGTTACACGCCAACACCGTCCATCCGGCGACGTGCCGCACCGCAGCATGATGGGTTCAATCACGTCTGCGGGGTTGGCGGTGTTGACGATGCTTGTACCGAAACGGATCGTGAAGGCTGCGAATGGGGTGCTGGGAGGTGGTGAGGGTACGGGAGGGGATGATGAGGATACGTTGGAGTGCGGCGACAGCGCTTGGCGCGGGTGTTGTGGATATAGATGTGGAGGACGAGGGAGTGAGGAGGTGGTGGAAAATCTAGGGAGTAGTTTCACGGATGAGGAGGAGGAGGAGGAGGAGGGGGTGGAAGAGGAGGAAGCGAGGGAGATTATGTCTTATGGGACCTTTGGGGATGTTGTTTTCGAGCAAGTGCCCCTGGGAAAGAATTTTAAGGGTGGAATTAAAAGCGACGGTTTGTGGCGGAAGGTATTGAATATGAGGTACACCCTGCTTTTACCATCTTTCTTGTGTTTTAAATCTTACACGACGATTCAAGGTTTACTTTGTCGGCATTATCGATATTCTCCAAAAATTTAATTTCGCCCAAGTGGCTTGAGCGCGGCATCCAAAAGCACAAACAAATATTCACAAACCGCCCTACATCGCCTACAAGCAGCCATCATGAGGTGCAATCAGAGCGTGATGGAGCCGCCTGCGTCGTTGTCGGGATTGTTTAGCGCTCAGGAAGATGGGAAGTTTTCTGAAGATGTTAGGGGTATGTAATGTATTTAATTTTTCGTTTAGGGTTTTGGGTCTATGACGTTGATGAGTTTTTGCTGTTGGCATTTAGGAACGACGAGTTTTGATGGCGTTCCGTCTCTTCTTTCGGATAGAATGGAGATCAGTGTGGAGGAGCCAGGACGGTACGCGAAACGACTATTAGAATACCTTGACCGAATTATTGTATAATTTTGTACGCATGATACACCCCCTGATTCATATTCGCATGTAATATATACTACAACGAACACTGTTTCCATGAGCCCTTTCACCAGACTCCGCCCTGTGCCAAATTTTGCTTTCCGAAAAAAAAAACAAGACTCATCAAACAAAAGCGGACAACACCATGACTGACACCGCAAACGTCCAACCTCGAGTCCCATCAACCCTCCGACTGACCCCAAGACCTTCCTCCAACACTCTTTATCCTCCCCCCAAAAGACACTACCATTCCTGACTTCCTGTCTCAAGTCCGAAACGCCATAGGTCACTTCCGTCTCACCTCCCTCAAATTTGGTGGCCAACCCTCCTCATACCACCTCCTCGCTGTCCTCAAAGACCCGTCAGACATGACACCCGTCATGAATGAACTCGACGCACGGGGGTGAAGTGCTCAAAGGCCAGAGACTACGCTATCAAGAAGCCAGCGGAGCTGAGGGATCCTGGTGAACCTTCTTCCACCATCATTGTGGAGACACCGAAAGCCGTCCCAACGTCCGTCCTGCCAGTAATAATGGAAAACTATACTGGGTTTCAACGCATGGACGGAAAAAATCGCGCTGTATTTACCGACGCGGTGTTGGCGTTTATGGCTTTGGAAGATCTCCAACGTATTGGGTTCACTGCGACATTCCTCCCGCTCGCCATCCAATTTGTAGAGTCGATCGAAACAAATTCGATGATGATTATGGAAATCCTGTGTAGTGAGGATTTGGAACCCAGGGTCGTGGAGGAGGAGGATCAGTTACCAAGTTTTGAGTGGGGACGGTGTGGCATTGTAGCAACGTTGTTTGGTTTTTTTAGTAGGTTTCAGGGGTTTCAGAAGTTGGCGTTTAGAGTGGATTCTGTGTTGTATGTAGACTTCGTGGATAAGGAGTCGGCGATGAGGGCTGTGAAGAGGTGAGGACCTTTTTTTTTTTTTTTTTTTTGTGAGGGGGGGGGGGGGTGTTCACGACTCTTATAAGAACAATTTTCATTTTCTGTTTTATTGATTGTGTTGAACGCGTTTTTGCAATACCCACTCGTCCATTCTTTGTGTTGGTTCTTTTTTTTCGTATTTTGACGTTATCGAAGTTTATCGCATACTCTTATTTGACACGTTTCACAGGACGTTAGCTACAACCTCCATGCTCGCCTCCATCGCACGCGCCCGTCCCTCCGACGACACCCATTACGCATTGGAACGACCCAGCCCTTCGATCTTTATGCGTATCGACCCCCCGGTTTCAGCCACGAAGAAGCCGAAGGTCTGTTAGATCGATTTCCCGGTCTACTGGGTGTTGTGCATCAGGGGACGAAAGGGATTTTAGCGAGGTATTCGACTGTGGAGAAGGCGAGGGAGGCTGTGGAAGGGTTGAGGCGGATGACGAATTTGGTGGTGAATTTTTCGAAAAGGGTTTTGAGGACGGGGGAAGGGGAGGGGAGGAGGGACGAGGTGAAAATGGAGGCGGAGGGGAGTTGGAATGCGGTGAAGATGCAGAGACAGGGTGATGTGGGGACGGTGACGCATGCTGCTGCGCCTGCTGCAGTACCTGCTGTGCCGGTTGGGAGAGCAAAAGAATGGCCGGCTGTACGCATGACATCCATACCCTTTGGTCTTAATATCCGTGAACTTTTTGCACGGGAAGCTGGGTTTTTGACGATGCTGTTTGAAGAGGATGGAGGTCGTGTTGCGTTGTTTGAGAGTGATGTGAATGCGGATGGGGCCATGGGGAATATGGCGAGGCTTTTTGAAGCGAGTGTGGAGAGGTGTCACAGGGGATGCCGACGAGGATCATGGCGACTGGGGAGCCTTGTGGGGTTGTTGAGGTTGTGGAAAAGAGGGGTGTTGTTGAGGAGGATGTTAAGGTGCTCGTGAAGAGTTTTGAGGGCTTTGTGGGATTAAAGGCAGGGAAAAAGGGTTTTGTTGTCGAGTTTGGTGGGGTTTCAAATGCGAAGAAGGCTTTGTAAGTTTGTTTCATTTTTGAAAGTGTTTATTCTAATATTGGTTATGACGTTTAATAATTTTTTGATTTTAGGGAGACGATTCTTATTACGACGGATTTGCTGGCGGACTTTAGTGAGAGTCCTGCTGAGAACGTTCAGACTGCACCGAAACGTGGTACGCGGGCTTTGCGGAAGCCACCTTCCCTCCCTGTTATTTTAGATCCAACCTCTAGACCTTCATCATCTGTTGGTACATTCCTCCCACCCAGTCGACAGGGCCGCTATGACGCTAGCACCGATGGTCCCACCTCATCATCCCGCGTTGGTTTGGCGTCGTCGTTTGTGGGGAGCGTTCGCGGACGTGGTGGGGCTGTCCGCGCATCAGTGATTCCTTATACCCCTCCTGGAGCCCGTGGAATAGTTACTCAATCCAACGACGGATCCAAAGTTGTTTCTAAGGCAGCGGTGCAACAACAACCTGCGCCACCACCGCCGATTGTGCCTGTGCACAAGATGCGTGGTGAACCGAGGAAAACGTTGCACGTGATGAATCCACCTTCGGATAAGGCTGGTTTGCGACGGTTCTGCGTGCATGAGTTAGGGGCGGTTAAGATTGTGTTTAGACGGAGTGGTGGGGATGAGAAGCGACGTGGGGGTGGACGTGGGGAGGTTGGGAGGGGGGGATCACATTGTTTTGTGGTATTTGGGGACGTTGAGGCTGCGCGGGAGGCTGGGGGGAAGATTATGGAGAAGTGGATGGGGTGTTGTGTGGATTATGCGAGAGTGGATTGGGTGATTTATCCTGTGAAGGAGGGTGGGGAGGAGGAGGGGACGGGGGAGAAGAAGAGGGCGGGGAGTGGGAATCCTTCGAGAGTGCTTTATGTTGTTGGGGCGGGGGCTTTGACGAGGGTGGAGTTGAATGGGTTGTTGTTAGAGTATGAAGGGTTTGAGGAGTTGCAGGTGAGAAGAGAATTTTATTTCTGTATGGTTTTTATTGTTTTGATTTTTATGTGGACGGGAAGTTAAGTGTATACAATTTACCAATTTGAATTGTTTTTCGATAAGTTCAATTATTTCCATAGCCGTGCGTATTTCAAGGATGTGGAGAGCGCGACGGTAGCCATGAAGGATTTACTGTTGACGACCACGCTGCATGTTTGTTACTCGAATGTGCTTGAACGTGAGGAAGAGGCTGGTGAGGGGCAAGTTGATGGGAGTGCAGGGGATGGAAAGGGGGCAGGTGGGAAGAAGAAGGGGGGCAAGAAGAAGGACGAGGAGGGTGGTACAGAGAAACATGGGGAGGGTGAGGAAGCGGGGGGTGGGGAGGAAGAGAGGGGACGGGTTGTTGGGACGGAACAACGGAAACGGTCGTCCAGCGTTCAAGGAAGACATGGGAAAAGTGGGAAACGGGGTGGAGGTGTGAAAAGGGGTGGTGGGGTGGGACGGAAGGTGAGGCCGAGGAGTGCTTCTGTTGGAGGCGTTGTGAGTGGGCAGCAGAAACGACGGGGGAGAAGGGGAGAGAGGAAGACGGGGGGAGGTGGAACGAGGAAGACGGGGGTGAATGGGAAGATTGTGAGGGGGGTTGGGGGTGCCGTTGGAGAAGGGGTTGAGGAGGTGGCAGTTGCAAAGGCGGCAGGACCTGGACCTGTGAATGATGTGACTGTTGCTGCGGTTGTGGTTTAAAGCATTTTTGTTGTTTTTGTTTTTGCGTGTTTAGTTACTTTTTTTTTCTTTGAACAAAGGTTTTCTTTCTCTTTTGTTTTTGGTGATTTGTTTTTTGTTGTCACTGTTTATTCCTTTTGTTGTTGTTGTTGTTGTTGTTGTTGTTGCTGTGTTTTTGGTTGTGGGGGGTTTTTTTTGATTAGTGAATGAGGGAGGTGCAAAGTTGCGAGTATCTTTCTCTCTTTGATTCTCCCTTGAGTAGGTATGTGTGAGTGTGATAATTAAGAAGTCTTCTGGGTGGTGGTGGGTGGGAAGTTATTTAAGTATAATAAAGTTGATATTTAAATTCTATGCGTACATCAATAAATTATACATGTACATGTTAAACATTGTCATGGAAATTCAGGTCAAGATGTAGAGCAAGTGACGATTTCAACAATCTCATATCCGTTGATATATTACTGGGGTCATACCCGCGCTTCGCCGCGGGTGTTCAAAATAAATTGAAGTCGATGCATTTGGGAAATGATAGAAGGTTGTGACCCTCCGTCACGAAGATATCCTTCGTTTTTTTTCGTTTTGCAAAAGTCAACTTCCGACGCGAAATCATCATTTCATTTGGTAATAAATATTTATTAAATGAATAGGTAAATAATAGGTATGTAAATGGGTTCTTCAAGACTCGAAGGAAGTGAAAGTCCAAAGTCACACAAATGCCTGACGTGTGCCAATATGCTTTATTATGTTTACAAGATTTATATATTTTACAATGTTTTTGGTTTTTGTCGTTCGTTTTCGCCGATTGTACCAATGCCCCCGTCCCAGTTCCGTTGAAGTGGTCCGCTGGTAGGACGTATAATGATATCTCTTGATTGACCGTGGTCCAAACTGTTACCTATTTAACGTGTTATAATTCAAATGTAATTGGCTGTCCACCTTCTATCCAGATAGCAGCCACCTGAAAGGCTGTTGGTCGATTTTACCGTCTTTGGTCTAAACCAGGTACATTGGTATGGAAAATCAGAGAATACTGCTGCATGCGAGACGATCGAGCAATATGTTCAAAACCGTGAATATACGGATTAATCGTTCCCCAAGTATCACGTTTTTGACTGACAATATTGCGATCCAAGACTGGGAGTATTGATAGTCAATCCTCCAATTCATGCTCCGTATCATAAAAATACAATTGCAGAAATTGAGGACATTGATCGGGTTCCGGCAAGAAAGATCCAATTCGGTGATAGATGGAGCCCCTGAACTCGAAAAGTGTAAACGCCATTTCAACCATTAGCCAAATCCGTATCAAGTAACACACCTATAGATGTAAACGCATATATGGCATTGTTTCCTCTGATGTTTCCTAGAAAATCGCCATTATGTGAAAACAAATTGAGGTATTGGGTGGGGGAGTTTGTTACAACAAAAAGATGCAGATTCCCAAGAAAATTGGCAAGCATAACAAAACTGACACATCACAGAGGCAGGAAGAATGTGTTCTGAAACAGATGAATTCTTCGAGAAATAGCAGCCGACACAGTTTCCTCCTCCTCTGCCTCTCAGCCTATTTCGTTGCCCTCTAAGGTTCTCCGTATTTTGTTGTACGGTTGTTCTTCAGACAACTGAACTTTATAGTAATCCATGACGTTGTTGACGCTGAGCTTCTGTAATGGCTACTTGACTGTATTCGTTAAATGAAGTGGCAACATGAAGAGCATACCATCTATTTGTGAAGAACTACATTATTCACATGGCCTATGGCTCATATGGATATTTTGTCTAAGTCCGTTGAGTTCCGTTATATCCCCCGTCAACACGTAAATATACGCGTCATATTGAATCCTCCCTTCTTTTCCTTCTGGATTTTTTATATATACTTTTTTTCCCACGTTTATAGGGTTTGTGATCTTCTCTTGACCCATCCCTCCCTACCTAGCTTCGACTAGGGGGTAGGGGAGAAGAGTAAAGGAGTTGCTCCAGCAGAGCAAGTCCACAGAGCACCTAGGGACAGGATGTACTCCTGAATCTAAGTGATGTTAATGTTGTTTGGCGATGGTGTGGGTGAGTGATCGCGAGATTCTGCTTATTTAAGGGAGAAGGGAACGTGTTTAGTATCTTCATTATCGACTTACCTTGCTGCTAAACCAATATCAGCACCAGATCGTCTCCAGGCGATCGGGGATGGCTATAAGTCTCCATGCCACCCTACTATGGCACCTTTTGGAACATGGGCTCTCGTTTGCCTCTCAGAGCTTAGAACAGGGTAACCTCACTCATTGCCTGCCGTTAGCGCCTGATCATCGGGTCGGAGAGCACCAGAGGTGGAATGTAGCTGACCAAGCCTCGACTAAAGGACACTGTGAATGAGGAGGGATTCCATCACAGCCTTCTGTCTCAGACGGCCGGATTGCAGCTTCACCAGGTGGTAAGGGGGCAGAGGGGTCGACTGTCATCCAACTAAGAGTGAAGGGGAGATCACGTCGCGAGGCCACGCGCGTGGTGATAGAGGATAGGGATCAACTCAATATCAACTACTTAATTCAACAAGGTACAAATTAAATCAAGAAATCTCTCATATTAAAGTAATACACAAAATACAAATACATAATAGACACAACATATGCACACACACATAAACGGCACATATGCGCGCCACCTCCTTCAATAAAAACCCTATAAACGTGGGGAAAAAGTATATATAAAAAACCCAAAGGGAAAAGAAGGGAGGAATCAATATGACGCGTAAATATACGCGTCGACGCGGGATATAACAGAACTCAACGGACTTAGACGAAATGTCCTTATGAGCCATAGGCCATGTGAATAATGTAATTCTTCACATTCTCCCATTTTTAAGAAAAGACTTACATAGAAAAAGTCTAACTTAGTCGTCAGAAGTATAAGAACTATCTGTAAATATATCAGAGCTTGCATTATCGGCAAGTCTATAAGGCCAAGTATTGGCAAGAGTTATATAATTGTTACTGTCTAGCATCTCTATAGCTAAAGGTACTTCAAAGTTATTATCAGGATAATCATCGTCAAGATTATTATCTATATTAGGTTCCAATTGAGGAACTTCAATTTCAATAGCATTCTGGGCATCAGAATCTATGGTCACATCCTGCCGCAAAGAACGTTTTGACTTGCGCTTACGTTTCTTTATGGGACTAGGAGGAGTATGATGAAGGATACTTTCATCCTCATCCTCACTACGATAACCATCATTATCTTCAGGCATCGTGTAGGATATGGGCTTAGGCGCAAGTCTCTTGCGGCCAGCATTCTTTTCATATACTACTCTTAGAGCATATGCTGTTGGCTGTGTTTTAGCAACACGGTCCCAGTAATCTTTAACTATGGATGGGGGTAAGGCCTCTTCATCCATTAGAAGGTTATGCGCGGTTCCATGACCGAGCCATTTAACATAATACTTATACTTTTTGTTATGAGAATCATAAGTATGATAATCCAGTTTCTCAACATAGAACTCAGGATCATTATAGTCGGCATCAGCGACTTCTTCATCAAATCGTCGAAACAATTCACGATTAACTCCAACAGCTACCTTATTCTTAGGCATACGTCTAATAACTTGGAGTTCTTTCCATGCTGCAATCTCAGCAGCAAAGTCGTCTGAAGCTACTTCTGCAGATGCAGCATTAGCAGCTTCTGTAGGCGGCAAAGACTCAAACGGTCGGAGTCTAGCAGCATTAGCAAGTCGTGATAAGAGTTGACCTCCAGGGAGGAGCTCTACAACTGTGTATCTATTGCTGTCCATAGATTTACTAAGGACGCGCATAGGGCCAGCCCATCTAAATTGAAACTTCTTAGTGGGGGCATTCTTGTTCTCTTTCCCTCGACGTTCAGTCTTCAAGGGGACAGAGAGCCATACCAGGTCGCCAACATCAAACGAGTGTTTGTTGCGACTGGGTTTACTTTGTTGTGCTCGTCTCTTGCGTTTGAGTTCTGCACGCAAGAGTACGGCCTTTGAGTAGGCTAGTCTAGCAGCTAGCTGAGTAACATAATCTTTAGCCTCTAAACGATCATCTTCATCGTTGAGGGATTCTTTGACAAAGTCTTGAAGGGCTTGTCGAGTATTCATGAGCACACTAACATGTGTGTCAGTATCTATATCATCTTCAGGAGAAATATAGTCGTCAGGAGGAACATAATCGTCCTGGTCGTTGTTGACTTCAAAGTCAATGATCTTTACGTGCATTGCAGGCCCTTCGGCTATAAGGGGTCTGCCGTTGTCTATTATTGAGGTGGATGGTGATAAAACCAACAAGTCATGATAGTATAGGTTCATGCCAGTATCAACAAAAAGCGGATAACTATCACGCAAGTGTGGTTTCTCCGTCGCACATCCTCGATGAATACAGTGGTATAGACATCTCTGTCTTTGCCCTCATGCGTTATGCGAACCCGTCGGGTAATGGCATGCATAGGGAGCGTTTGTTTTCTGTGGAAGGATCTCCATTGAAATGTAAAACTTAATCTTTTCATTGGATGAAAGTGAATAAGATAGAATACGTCATACTCATATTTCTGAAGAACATCAGCAATGAGTAGATAAGGTTCGCGACCGTCTGTTCTTGACAGATCGTGAGCAGCTCGCGCAAGGCGGTTGTCAAGAAGATGTGGTTGGTTAGAAACCATAGCAAGTATTCTGGGAGGAGCCTCGGCAGTATCTCTAGTAGTGGAGACGGCAATCAGAGGTTCATCTCCAGTTTGAGCCCATAATCTGGGGTCTGGGTATTCTTCCGCAAAGACGTCGTCTGTGGGATATCCAAACTTAAGGTCAGCCGGCGTAAACGCTTCACGGCCAAACATCATCATGAATGGGGTTTCATTTGTGGTCTGGTGGACCGTAGTTCTATATGCAAACAACACATAGGGGAGTATTCATCCCAATCGTCATGTGTTCTTTGGTTTATATATGCACGTATCATCTGGCATAAGGTTTTGTTTGTTCGTTCAACTAAACCGTTGGCCTGAGGCCAATACGGCATAGAGAAGGATTGTTTCATTCCTAGTACAGTGGCAACTCTCTTAAAGAGGTCACTAGGAAATGGTTGTCCTTGATCTGAGTGTAAGGTCAAGGGAATCCAAAGCGGCAAAAGCATTGCTCAACAACTATTCTAGCAATGGTGTTTGCTTCTAAGTCGGGGACGGCAAAAGCATCAGCCCAACGGGTAAAGTAGTCTGTGAGGACAACAATGTACTTGTTGCCACGTTGGCTAGTGTTCATAGGACCAACAATATCGATGGCAACACGATCCCAAGGTCTATGACCAAAGGGTATGGGCCTCACGGCACCTTTTCTGTTAAGTTATCTTTAGATTGTTGACATGTAGGGCATCGTCGTATATATGCCTCTAAGTCTTTTTGGATAGTAGGCCACCAAAACCTATCTAGGGTAGTGGCAATAAGTCTGCGGACACCAAGGTGTCCTCCAGCCATCATATCATCATGGACGGCGTCAAACGCAACGTCCTGAAGTCTTTTGGGGACACATAAAGCGACTCGCACTGGCGATCGTCGCATAAGGTAGTCCTTCACATAGAGTACGCGGTAGAGAACTCTACCACGCATCACCATATTCTGGGCATTCATTAAAACACCCTTTCTTAGATCAGGATCCTCAGGAAGGATTCCTTTCTCTAGGAACTTGATGACGTCTGCAAATCTCAAGTCATTTCTTTGGGCTTTAATAAAGTCACCAGATATCTGTCCATTAGCCATGAAGGCATTTGGGAACAGTATTGCATTCCTATCATTTGCAGAAGGCCCAGGGTTGTTTGGGCTTCATGCGTGGCTCTTGATCAGGTAAGTCAAGTGCTGGCAATGAGATCATGTTATCATAATCATTGTGGTGAGCATCGCTGTGCTCTAAGACCAATTCAACCATTTCATGGTCAGTCAGTGAAGCCACGAAATGGTGGTTAACATTCCATTTACAAGGAATTCGTTTATCTACAAAGGCGTAGTCTATTCTCCAAACAGCTTTATAGAACTCTGTTGGGTCATGCCAAGTATATCCTGGCGTATGCGGATGGCTATGACGAAATCCATCCTTAAAACCTAAGTTAATGAATGAGCTAAGCCAGTAGCGTTCATCGTTGCGGAATCCAGAGTATCCATAAAATCTGGATGGTTCTCGAACATCAATTGCTTTGTGAGCAATATTGAAATCGCCTACAACAATTGTATTTGACTGAGCTTTGAGACTCTTTACAAAAGTATGTAGTCGTTCCAGGAACTTCATCTTGTATTCCTGTCTGTGATCATGCCTCGTGCCATTTGGCGCATAGACATTCACTATATTCATACCTAAAAGGCAGAGTGTAAGGCACCGTCCCTCTTCAACAAAGTCGTCGAAGTCAGTGCGCATCATATGAGTCCCACATATTACTGAAAGTACGGGGATATCTTCGCGGACCATGGTCATAACACCATTGTGTCCATTTCTTTTGTCGTCAGCATACATCTTCCATCCGCGGACGGACTTCAGTTGTTGCCAAAACTTTTCATGACCATCGCCGACCATAGTCTCTTGGAAGCAGGCGATGTCACATTCCATTTCATCCAAATATTTAGCAAAGAACTCTGCTCTATTGGATTCATCACCTTCAATTCTCTTTGCAAAGTGTTTCTTAACAAGAGCTTGAAGGCTGTTCACATTCCAACTTATAATCTTCAACTTGGAAGAGCGGAATGGTGTTTGTATATCATCAATGGGATATAACTTTTTCATTGACTCTGGTGGGAAGTCATGGATCATACGAGAAGGAACGTCAGGCAGGGCCGTCGTTCTCTCAACGCCATATATCTCGCGTAGAGATGGGGGTGATTCTGCAGTAGTTCTCTTTTCATTGAGGGGTGAGAAGAGCTCACGTATCTCAAGTATTTCATAAGCGTAAAAACCACTTAGAGATTTTGGACCAGTGTCAGGCACTGGGTAGTTTACAGCATCTGGTGGTATACCAGCATTAACTGTTATGACATGGGTGATTGTCCAGGTATGTGCCTAGGTGCGCGAGAGGAGTTACCTCAGGATCAGGCACCTGGCAAATCCAGAATCGGGTAGTTCCTGTGAACTCCCGTTTTTGATATTCAAATAGTCTGCGTCTCTCGAGAATGTCCTTCAATCGAGATGACTTTATCCTGACAAAGACATTGTCAATGAGCTGTTCAGGGAAGATAACTTCACTGGAAAGCAATGGTCGATCAGATCCAAACTCCCGTTTTTGAGAAGGAGAGAAGACATGGGCGGGCGGGTGGGTATAATCAATGCTAATCGCAGAAGTTATAGTTTGCAAAAGTTCTTTGTTCTTAACTTTAGCATCTTTTCCGATAAAGACTCGAGGGGCGGTCTCAGGGAAGTCACCAACCTCTGAGTCATCATCAGGTATAGGCTTTGGGGGTTTGAAGCTGCGTGAGAGAGCGTCGGCAACGGCCT